>VZRX01006173.1:304662-362260 GCA_013398075.1 Notiomystis cincta
CCGAGGCCTACGGAGCCGGGGCGAGCAGGAGCGGCCTAGTGCGACCCGTGCGGGGCTCGGGCCTGGGAGTCGGGGAGGGTGCGAGGGCTGGGAGAGCGAGCCGGGGTCACCTACGCTGGAGTGGAGACCCAAGAGAGGTGAATGTTTTTCTTCTAAAAACGAAAGGAGTCTTTTTCTTCCACCACCCCCCCCCAATCCCCTCCCCAAAGTCCTTTCTTCTCCCCAAAACTGCTGCTGTGGGCTGTAACCTGAGCAGGGCACTTGTTTAGACCCCGACCAACTTGGGGTTTCGAGTGAAACTCAATTTCTGCAGTTGCCGGCTGCTAGGCATGTTCAGAAACCATCGAATCCCTGAGCTACCGACAATAGCCTCAGTTTCTGTGAGGTGGATACTGCACTTCTTTGCTGTGTCTGCTAAAAAATCCCAATTGTTGAGGTTTGAGTCTGTGGAAAGCTGCATGTTGTGGTATTGCTCTCCACAGGCCCTGAATTGAACTGTTTTACTGCATTTCTGCGTGTTTGAATCACTGACGTGCAGTACAGCAGTCCAAGGTAGCTGTCAGTGGCAGTTCATGTAAATGTAAACACTTGCCATTCAGGAGTTCACACTGCAAAACCAAGCAGATCAGAGTGAGGCAGAACATGTAATTTTTGGTAAAGACTTCAGATTGAGTTATCACATTACATGTTTTGGCTCCCTAGAATTATTTTTTTTAATTACATCTGTTACAGGGATGTTAGTACTGAAAAAAAATCACAGAAGTTCAAGGTAATGGTGAAACTTAATGGTCTTGACTAGAGTTTGGAGGACATATTCAAAGTTTGCACTGATTCAGTGTAGTTTTAAGTTTGTATTCCTAATAGCAAGTGGATACTTGTCCTTCTCCCAGAAGAACTGTGGCTCATTTACTACTGAAAGTGTGTAGTCCATTAGAGAAAAGATGAGAAACTAGGTTCTTCTGAACAGCAAGTGTTACATTGGACGTAACAGTGGGAGAAAGTGGTTTGAGTTCTAATTACAGAACTTGTTGCTTTAATGTAGGTAATTAAAACTAGAAAGACTAATGCTGATTCTTTTTTAACAGGAAATGAAACTTAATTAACTTTTTAAAGTACTTTTGGCAAAAGAAGGAAAAGATCCCCAAATTTCCTATCTAATGTGAATGCCTCTCTTCTTGTGGTCCGTTCCAGGCTCTCAAGTACTCCTCCAAGAGTCACCCCAGTGGCGGCGATCACCGGCATGACAAGATGCGAGACACCACAGATCCTTCACCACCAAATAAGATGCTGCGGCGCTCTGACAGCCCTGAAAACAAATACGGTGACAACACAGGGCACAGCAAAGCAAAAAGTGTGCATACTCACAGAGTTAGAGAGAGGGATGGTGGTGAGTTACCTTTAACAAACTTCTACTTAAGCAGTCGCTAATTTCTCATTAGAATTAGCCTTTATCACTCAGGTGGCATCTTAGACTAAATGTGCCTTGTGCTCTGCTGGGGAGACTGCAGTGAACCCAAAATGGGAATTTAATTGGAAGCAATCATTTAGGCATTGTAACACCTATTAATTTTCTGGTTTTTACAGGTATAGTAGTTTTCCTTATAGCCCCAAAGAGTAAATAAACCTTTTTTTTTTTTTTTTTTTTCTTTTAAACTAGTATGTCTCATTAATTTTGGACATGCTGCAACATTTCATAACATGAAATAGTTTTCTGGATTTTCCATTAGCAATAAATATTGGGTGTTTTGGATCCTTTTTAATAATTTTGTTTATTGTGGTGCTGTACTATGTAGGTACATGCTCCATAGACTAAACCCCATCAGAACTGAAAAAAACTTCTTTGTGTTTAGCTGCTATGTAGAACTCTTAAAATGATGATCAAAGGTAGCCTATACTAGAGCCTTTTTGACAGGAGCTTTAAGAAGTGTTTCACAGTCAAGTCAGCCTCCTGTGTTTCTACAGGTTTATAGACTTTAGTAATATCCCCAGTATTTTTTAACTAATCTTATTTTGTATCCCTGCTTCCTAGAAAAAGAGTAGGATTTTCCAGGTAATACACAATGTTAGGTAGCAAACAGGCAGAGTTTAGAAAATTGCAGTTACTGTCTGAATTTGGAAAAGAAGTTCTGTTTTGTTAATTGGTCTTTGTGTCAAGGTACAAAGTGAAGTATTCAAGTAGAGAATTTGGAGCTTTAAATCAGTGCTTCTCTGTTCTTTATAAAGCTAACAAATTCTGATGTACATACACATTGCTGCACTAATTTTACTTGATATAATAGTTACAGTAAAATAAAGGAAGTATCTTTTAAGTACCTTTTTAGGAAATACTAGTTCCACACCACAAATGTGTCCATGGTACCCAATTGTTCTTAAAAATCCTTTGTTTTTCCTTCTTTGACTTAATGCAGAGGCTCTGTAAACCACTGATAATATCATAGAAGTGTGTAGATGGATTATAAAACCATGTCTCTTTTGTTAATACACTGATTTTTATTGTATCTGATCATAATTGAAAGTATAGTAATCTCAGAATTAAATGCATGTGCAGTGCCCATGTACTGCTATTCTGTGCTACTTTCAGGATACGGAGGTGTCCTCTTTTATTTCATGTTCACCTGTCCTAAGATATTATTCCTACATACTCTTATAATTCTACTTAGTTTTGCTACAGTCAGTAATTTTTTTCTGCTTCAGCAGAGCTGTATTTAGTGGAATTATTGCATATATGAAAACATCTGGAGGAGGAGGCTCTACGGGGGGAGTGCATTTGGTTTTTTGTGTGTTGGAAGTGTTGTAAGATAGGAAAGACATCCTGAAGTTCTTACAGGGTTCAGCTGGATTTAATAGCTGGGGAATGGTCTGGAGCATGTATGCATACAGTAAGGATGAAGGAAAATAAATTATTTGTGGTTTCATAAAGGAAAGGAACACCATCCCACTGTATCTTCTCGTGGTTGTTAAGACAGTAGAAAGTTTCATTTGTTCTGATCTGAAAGCAGGTGTTTGTACATCATGTGTTAGCAGACTGGAAGAAGGAAGTAGTCTTCAACAGTCTGAGGGAAATTACTAATTTTAAAAGTTGAACATTTGTACTGTTAAATGTAAATAACTGATTTTTTGTGTGTGTGTCATTAGTAAGGTTAGTTTGGCCACAGTTTCACCTTTGTAAAATATATTTAAAACAACCAAAATTATGTAGTAAACCAAAGCTGAGCAGATGTGGGCAGAAGGATATCAGTCTGTCTTTGAGGTACTGAATATTTCTGTCAATATGAATTGAAGGTAGGTGTTAGAATACAGATGAAATGCTGTAGTATAATTGACATCTACATATTGCTGATATGCAGAAGATGTAATAATTTACCATGTTCTCTGTCCATTGAATTGAAGGGCTGCTGTTGCTACAGTATTCCCTTAGTTTTGCTGTAGAGACACACAGTGGGAAAAAGAAAAAATAGGACAAAGTGCTAACGTTTCTCATCCAAGCCTTAATATGACTGAAGAGTATTAATTTGCTTTGATACTACTATACTACTACTACTATATATAATTGTCTGTCTTGTTTTCTTTCTTGTTTCTCATTCTTCATGGAGGAGGAAAGAAGTTGAGTGGACTTTACTTTTTGTAATTGCTGTGTGTTACTTTAAAATTGGTGCTGCTGGATTTGAAACTACTACAGGTGTTACTGCCTTCCTGTGATCTAGCTGAACTTAACAAAGCAAATCTCCTTGGAATGTCTCTAGTATTAATTTTCCTAAACTGAATTAAAGTCCCAAACAATCTTCTCTCATACCTCAGAAAACAAAATAGGACATAAATCCAGAGTATTACTACTGAACATAAAGCCGATTTAACCTGATCTCTCCCTCAGTGTTTAGAGAGAACTATACATCTCTTAGTAATTTTAGCTCTGAAGAGAAACAGGAAGATTCAGTGGTGTAGCATGCTGATTCAGTCATGACTGGTTCATGTTTTTGTGGTAAATGCAGAATGTCATTTAAATGTCATTTCAAAATTTAAGTGTACACATTTAAAATGTAAGAGCAGGAATTGATTGAAAAGTAATTACACAAAAATGGTAGAACCACTTCCTATTAATATCCTTAGTATGTGTATAAAGGTATTTTTTGTTACAGCTGATTTTTGTAATATTCATGGCAGAATTGTTTGTAGAATTGTAATCCATAGTAAGAAATTCAATCAAGGCTTTAAAATGTGTTATGGGTAAGCCCTCCATACTGATACAGTGCAAACAAAGCATTTTTCAAAGTTGCTTACTGCATGGTTTCTGTGGAAAGAGACTGTGTACAGAGACAGTCTTTCTCTGCAGAGACTTCCAAGTTTACCTTGGACTAAACACGGGGGAGTAATTGCAAGTTTTTGTCACATCCATGGTTTCCTAAGAGTACTTGTACATCCAGCATATCAAAAAACTGCCTTAACTTTGTTCTTGCTTTCAGGTCCCTGTGCATGAGGGCATTGTCTCTGTATGCAAGTGTTTAAAACATAATGAACAGCTTCCCCCCCTCAGTGCATCTCTTATTTATAGGTCAGCTGCTATAGGCAAGTGTGGGGTTTGAAGAGATTAGAGGGTCTTATGAGACCAACTCAAGTGTGAAGTTTCTTAACAGTAACAAATAGGGACTTAAAGCCAGCATTGTTGATGTGGAACAGAACTATGAAGGGCCTTGTAGATGTGGAAAAATGTTTCCATTAAAGAAAAAGGGAAATACAAAGATTTGAGGGCTCTCATGCTTGAGGATGGAAGGCTGTTGTAGGTTTTTTAAAATCCTTGAATGACGAGATACTGGGGTACAGGAAAGAAAATAAAGAGGCCAAATAAGTAGGGTAGCTCTGGGAATAATGAAAGGGAGATATATAGATATCAATCTATATAATTTAAGAGTAAAAATGTGAGATGCAACCCTTGTTAAAAAAAGGGCAAAGGGTGTTTCTACTTAACTGTATGGAGCAGAATGAACCACTAAGATACACAGTAGAACTTTATGCAAAAAAAAGCTAGTTCAGTTAAGCCAACTGTACTCAGTTGTTTCTTATTGTGAAGAAAATACTGTGTGTTTCATTACATTTATGTTTAAGAGACTTGGAAACTTTGCTTCATGCCATGATCCTGCTGAATTGCTTAAAGTAACAACTGGAGAGTGTAAATGTACATAGCATGTAATCTTCTGAATTGTGTGCTGGTGTGCAGTGTAGGCTATTTTAATGAAATTCGATTATAACTTGAGATATTTAAATTCCAAAGTATAATTGAAGCTATGTGACTGTTTCTTGTGCACGTGTGTTTTTTTTTTTTTGATTGGCAATTAAGAACATTTGTCAGTGACCACTGTTACTGACTAAGACAGTTCTAAGATTAAAAATCTTACTGCTATTAGAGGCTGAATGCAACGTTTTAAATAACGAGTTCCTATTTTTATCAAAGTGGTGGTGGGAGCTTCTGTGATTCTTTGTTGGCTTGCTTGGTTTCCACTGGTTCCTGAAGGACTTCAGAGTTCTCAGAGCAAAGGGACAGCAAACAGCCCTAAACAGAGAACTCTGTTAGGTTCCTGTGTTGGCAGCCCTGGCAGTAGAGGGGACCTGCTGATAAAATTGGTATGATCATTGGCCAGTGAAATAAACAATGAACAGGGTATTAGGGCAGTTACAAGAGAATGGAAGATGCTCAGGCAATGGGCCTTGTAGAGAGGAAATTGCAGGGTAGGTAGAAAGAGGGACGTCTGAGAGCAGTGGAACATAGTGAAGGGTTCAGGAAGAAGCAGGAGTAGATTCTGTCGATGTAGTTACTATTAACTGCTGTTAGTGGTAGAGTAATTATTCATGAAAACCATTTCCTCACCGTAACTGTACGGTCAGAGCTGGGATGAGAGAAGTCTGATCACAAAGGAGAGTGAGCTCTCCATGAAACATGCTTTGAATACCCCCCCAACAGCCAAGAGTAGATTTAGGAGTTCACTATTCCTTGAATATGGGTGGCTTTAAAGGATGTAGAGGTCGGTGGCTGGATTGTTTTTTTAAGAAAAATAAAATTGCTTTCAGGATAATTTGCCTTTTAGAAGCTTTTCTTTGAATGTTTTTTTAAAAAATTGGGAAAAGTAAGTTTCTGTTTTCTGATAATTATAAAAGCTTTCTTTTAAGTGTTACTGGTTCTACTGCCTTCAGACAGGGTTTTAAGTTTGTGTTCAAGTTTAGAACTTCTAGATAGAAAGTTGCTTTCCATTTATTCAGTGGATTTGGCAATATTTCTTAGGTGAGTTTTTGTGGGATCAGTTGTGTAACCATTTTTTTGTGTTACTCTGCTGTGAGGATCTCTAGTAGAGAAATTGAAAAGTATGTGCTCACAGAATCCCAGTAGAAGATATGACTTGTGTTTATACTTTTTAAATCTAGTGGTTTAGAATGTTAATACTGAAAATTGCTTTTGAAAAGTACCTTGCTTTTAACTAGCACAGAATGGAATACATAACCCCCTAGTTTTATATTATTGATGTTAACTAAGAATTGTGATATTAATATGATGGTATTAAATGCTAAGTCTTTATTCATGGAGTCCTCTGTTTCTCTTAATGAAGTTCAAGTATCTGGTGTAGGTTGCTAGAGTAAAGATGTATTAGTGGGAGACTTGATCTGAAATGGAGACTGCATCAAATGTTAATAAGCAGTGCTGTTTGTTTGTAACCTGTTGATGCAGCTGCTTCCCAAACTGTTGCTGTTAGGACTTTGACATTGGGAATTTTCAGTTACTGTTTCTACATTCTTTTATTTGTGAGAATATAGAAGTCAGATCTGTAAATAGGTTCTCTGAAGGTTTCCATTTATAGTTGTTCTGTTTAAGCAAAAATATATCTTAGTTTTAAGAATTCATTGGGTTGTAAATGTAATATGTTCTAGTCAGTCTGCCTGCTAACCTGGTAAGCTTTTATACATAAGCATATTTTATGTTTTGGAAAAGAGAAAATAACTGTTGATGTACAAGATTTGGTGACTTTGCTTGTCTTTGCTATGTAAGCTAATCAAAAGGGAATGATTTTTGCTTAACATCATGCTTTAACATATGCTGCTTGCCTCTGACTTTACAGAAATGGAATATACAGTTTAGTAAACTCATACTTTCGGGTTGCTTTTCTGAAGATGAAAAGCACTAATGAAAACTATTAGTTTCTGATGAGCTGCCTGGTACTGGGCTGTAGTTGAGATAGCAATTTGTAAATTATGTAGCATTTTTTTTCTGGGCTTGCTCTGTGTTCCCCAGTGGCCCCTGATTAGAATTATTCTTTAACCATGTTTTGGGACATGGCTGCTTTCTAAGAGAAACACTATTTATTGACAGTTTGCTTTTGTTTTCTTGGCCATTTCTACCTCTTCAGTGTAAAGTATTCAGTAAGCCAAGTATCACAGAAGCTGTGCAGAACTTGGAAGAGAATGCTCTGCCTCTTTTTTGGCTGAGAGGGGAGGTGATGCTGTAATAACTTTACTGTGAATAATAGTAATTTAATGGCACCCAACTTGCAATGGTAACTGCATTTGTTTACAGTCAGGCTTTTATTCAATTTCATGGGCATTTTCAGGGAAAAACCTCTTGCTGTAAAGAGAAATCATTCCCTGTGTAGCTCTTCAGTAAGGATTGTTTCCCTTTTTCTCCTTACTTTCAAACTTGTGAAGTGAGATGTACATTTTAAGGCACAAATTGTTCTTGCCTGCTAACTGGAAGTAGACTCATAAAATACTATTCAAGAATAATCACAGAGTGGGTGAGGTTGGAAGGGGCCACAGTGTGACTGGTCCAGACTTCCTGCTCAAGCAGGGCCATCCCAGAGCACATGGCACAGGATTGTGTCCAGATGGTTCTTGGATATCTCCAGTGAGGGAGACTCCACAACCTCGCTGGGCAACCTGCTCCAGTCACTCACACAGTAAAGGCATTCTTCCTCATATTCAGGTGGAACTTCTGTGCATCAGTTTGTGCCTGTTGTTTCTTGACCTGTTGGGCACCCCTGAGAAGAGCCTGGCTCCATCCTCTGGCACCCTCCATTCTGATACTTGTAGGCAGTGATGAGGGTCGCCCTTGGTGTGTCCAGCTGGAAAGTCTGTCCTTCCAGGTCACTGGAAAGGGAGATAAATTTTTGAGCAGATGACTGACAAGAGACTTCATTCTTTTACCAGATGGGTTAAGAGATGTGTGTTAAGCTTTTGTGGCCTTGACTCTACGTTTCCCTGCATGCAGCAATGTTACATTGTGTTTGAAATTACTGGAAAATGAGGCCTAGAGACCTATGATTAGGCTCTGTAGTACTTTGGAATAATCATCTGTTCCTTAATGTGACTGTTGTTACAAAGGAGAGTTGCAAAGAAGTCTGTCAAAGTTAAATGCAATTTTTTCTGTTGCAATGTTAAAACATAACTTGTTTTGTTTCTACAGCAGAGGTATGATAAAAAATGCTAATACCCTTCTTTTGTCATCACTCAAAAAAAAGGGATGTTAAACAGTACTCAGGTGCTTCATGACAAGGAAAAGGCAGCCAGAAATATGAACAATTAATTTCTAGAGCTAAATGAGCTAAATTCCCTGTGTCTGGGGGCAGCAGAAATCTTCTAAAGGTCTTTTTTAGGTCTAAACTTTTATCATTACTTTTCTGATACCTGTCAAGTAATTTTCTGTGACCTGCTATATATATTTAAGCATGCCAGGCTTTCTGAAAATACTTCTGTGAAGCAGATTTACAGTTCCATCCCAGCTACACAGATTAGTTCCTCTGTGCTGGTTTCCCAGATTTCTCAGATACTGTGCTTTTCCATGTCCTCCAAAGCAACAGTCTTCCTCACTGTTTTTTTGCATTTGTTGCTGAGTTTGTTAGAGCAGCAGAGTTATCAGTTATCCATGTCCATGAGTAGCAAAAACATGGAAAGGAAATTATGGTCTGTCCTTCTCATCTCATATTTGTTTCAAACATACCTATTCACTCCCAGATGTGGAAAAACCACAAAGAATTTTTTTTTATTGCAATATATAATAACTAATGCACATTTGTGCATAAACTCTGCAATACAAGTTAGGTAATGTGCTCTACGTATTTTTTTCCTCTGTGTTTATTTCACATAATTATGTTCTTCTGGATGCTGGTGTGTTCACACCAGCTGTGCCCCTTGAATAACACAGGGAGGAGTTCACATCTCATCTGGTTAAATCGTTGGAGTAGATTCCTCATTCAGACACCTGCTGCTGACAGATTAACACAAACTTAATTTTAAAAACTTCATTTGAAAGAATGCTATTTCTGCTTGCTTTAATACAAGAGATAATGTGATCCTCTTCAAATTCAAGTCGTGTAAAGTTTACCACTTACTTGCTAAACACTGTCGATCGTAATGATTGCAGTTTTTGTATAGTCCTTTTGAGAGTGTTTACTTAACTAAAGAAATAAAATTATATACTTAGGCAATCAAACAACTGTAAAATAGATACTCTGAGTTTGTAAACATGACTACAGCTTTTGTGAAGAGGCTTATATTTCTATAGTAAGGTAGTTCCAGGAAAGACCAGTTGAATTTTATGTATGTATTTAAGAATTACTTAATGGGAAGAGGCATGAATTGTCTTGTCACCTATTGTGCTTTAGATGCCTGAAAGCCCTGTTGCACAATACCTTTGTTAAGCTGAGCTAAGCTTTGTTAAGCTGAGCTGGGCCAGCCTGAAATAAAGCTGTGAATCCGTTTTTTTTTAAAACCACAAGACTATATATATTAATTCTTAGGTCAATCCTTGCTTGCCAACTTTCCTTCCTCCCTGAGCTGTGGGCCAGCATTCCTTTATTAGTGAAGAACTTCTGTGTGACAGAAAGTAATAAAGTAGTTTGACTTGCCTTTTCCCTTTTTTTTTTTGAGTGTTACTAACATCTCTTCTTTTCAAAAACAATTCCCAGTTGAAAATTAAATAAGCATGAAAATAAAATTATGTTTGTTGCATAGCTATACTGTAATAAATACTCATGGCATAGTATGTCTAGAACTGAAAATGTATTTTGTCTAAACCTAATCATTTCTCAAGCCATATAAAAGTGTACTGACCAATTGCTGCTTTTAATACTAAATATTTTCAAGTTAGCTTGCTCATTCGTGGTGAAGAAATAACATGTCCAGGAAAAAAAGAGTAATCTTTCTGAAAACAGAAATATTCCAGAATTCTGTAAAGGCAGATCAGTCAGTATTTAAATTTCAGGTGAAATAATGCTTTCTCTGTTTTATTGAGACATGGACATTGCTGTAGTCTTAGAAGAAAAGAAAGTTCTTTTCAAATAGCAAATATTAGTGGCACTCAGGGAATGATCTGATATTGAAATGGAGGTTGGTTCTTCTTTTGTGTTTGATGTATCTTGAGATTGGAATTTGAGATAATCTGACTTAGTTACTGTTTTTATGACACATTTAAGAAGCGAGATACACAGTGCCTTTTTTTTCTTGCCTTATTTTAATGTGGTTAGATTGATTCTGCCACAGGCTTCTCAAATAAGGGGTTAGGTGTGTGACTACCCTTTTTGCAGGATTGCAGCAATGTTTTGTAACAGAGACTCTCTTCCTTTTAGTACTTCTACAACACCATGCACTTGTTGAATTGCTGATTCTGAATGGTGCATGCTCAGTTGAGATGAGGGAAACTTAAGCTGGGATGAAATTTGCAAGCATTTGTCCTGTGTATAAAAGCCTGTAGCTTCACCTTCCTTATTCTAAGCCTAGTAATAGAAACATTCAATGCAAGTTCATTTGTAAGTAACATTGCATTCACAGGGTCTTCTGTTTAAACTTCTTTGTCCTCAAGAAGAAATCCTCAAAACATCAAAAGAAATTTGAGAGCTGCTGAACAACCTGGCCTTGTTCTTAATTAACCTTATTTTTGCCCAGTGGGTTTTGTTAGGGAGATTGAGTTGTCATATCTCACTTAATTGTTTGGAGTTTCTGAGTGGGAGTACTAATTTGGTGCTGTGGATACACAGAAAAAGGGGAAGCAGTCTCAGAGTTCTCTTTGGGCAACTGCTTTTTTTCTCTACTTTGTAAGCAGAAATTGACTCCTGATTTTAATCAAACTACAGTTTGTGATGACTGGGTTATGTTGTGTTAGTCTTTCACAGTCTTACTCTGCTGTTTGTAATCTAAAAATATTGAAATACAGAGTTTTTATAAAGTGTCTGCATTTGGGTAACTCCCATCTGAGGTGTGTGTTGATAAACACCAGTGGTTCTTCCAGTGTTTTTATGTTCTTTGGGAAGTTCCTTGACTGAAAAATAAAACTTATTAAGCTTGCCCCCCACACCCTCCTGCAATGTTAAAGGAATTGTTTATCATTTCAGTATCCCTTGATCCTAATTTTCATGAAGAATTTGAGTATGTGCCTGTTGCCCCAGATGACTAATACACTTTTTAAGAAATGTCTTGAGTTCTCTAGTTCTTCTTGGCTTTTGAGAGGAAAAAAACTTTTAAATTTGGAATTACCTTCTGACAGTTAATGTGATTCAGAAATGGAGATTCAGTCTTTTGCTTACTCTTAGTTGATTAGTTTTGTGGAGATGTTCCTGGAGGGAGCAGAGTGTGTTGTGGTGCTGTTAGAGTTGCATCACTGGGCTTGACTCTCTTAGTGCTGCATTACAGTATGTTCATGGGAGGGTCATTTGGGTTTCTTGGTGGGTTGCTGAGGAGGGTTTGGAAGGGGGAAATTCAGTCCATTGTCCACTTGCTGTGCTGACTGATGTGGAGTTCAGATAACGTGGTTGTTAATTTGTGGTGAGGATTCTAGCTGTCAGTTTAACACATCTGTTTTTGCATGTCATAATAATTAAAAATCTCTATATGAAGTTGTTACTTGAGGTCAGAAGAACCTTTCTTGAGCAGTCTCTGACACTTTATTAGAGATGTAAATGTTTTATGAGCCCAAAACGAAGGCAGTTTGGCTTTATTCTCAACCTACCTCCTTTCTTTTTAGAGCAATGTCCCACTCCTTAGTACAAATATGGTAATGTTAATTAGTGTTGCAAGCTTAAAAATACTTTAAACTGTCATTAGTGATGTTGAAGAAGGATTCTGTTTTTTTTATTAAACACACTGAGATCTTCTGGTGTCATGAGCCAGAGAGTTAGGAATATGACTCTGTGTTGCTGAAATTCATGGTACTTATATTTTCCTTTGGTAAAACTGCTTAAGCTGCTTTTTTCAAGTTGATTGGTCTCCAGTGAAGTGGATGTCTTAGTAGATCTTCAGCAGTGTTGAGGTTGTTGCTAGCATTTTTTTATTTTATTAGCTGACCTGAACCTAAAGTTTCCTAAAGGGACAAAATCGCAAATGTTGCTCTGAAGAACTTGTCTGCCCACAGTTTTTAATTTCATGTAAATCCATTTTGTAGATTACAATTTGTTTCATCTACTTTAGTAACATTTGAGTCTTATCAGAAATGTTTAGAAGCTGGTTGGAATGTGCCTTAATTATTGAGAAAAGGGCAGAATCTTTCAAATGATACTGTTTACTTTTCATCAGAGTAAACAATAAACATCTTTATGGGTGATGGTAAAATTATTTGTCCAGTCTTTGTTTATTGTTATTTCAGTATTTGTGGTATCAAGGAAATTGACAATATGCTGGTTTTCTTTGAAGAAAATTGGTAGGAATTCTGTCTGGAGTGTGCTGGAAATCCATTTTTCCTCCCTTAGGCTTTTTTCAGCTCTATGATTTGTGACGTTTGAGTACTGGATCATGCAGAAGCTCACTGCATTCACTGGGCCTTGTTAGTGAACCTGATCATTTTCAAAGTTGTGTCTTAAGCTGAAAAGCGATTTCTCATTTCTACTGGGAGGTGGACTGAGGAGAGGAAGAAAACAACCCCAAAATTATTTAATTATTAAGCTGTAGCTGTAACAAGGAAAGGAGCAAATGGGCTGGATAAAAATTAGTTTGTCTGCTCTATCAGTGAGGACAACCCAAGCTGTGTTACTCATTTAGGCTGAAGTACAACCCTAGGAAAACAGTTTGCTGCTGGAGTAGTAAATCCCTGAATTGTTATTTGAAAATTCAAAGTTTGAATTTAGTTTGAGATATTTTAGTACCTTTTGCTTTCCTTCTTGATGGGCAGGAGTAACTTGGTGTTCTTTCTAGAGCAGTTTGGTCTGTTTGCCCTAAAATTAAGATTCAATTTCTGAAGTAAATTGAGTATAACTAAATAAAAATGAAAAAGTAAGCAGCAAAGAGCAAAATAAAATTTACGTTATGCAATGTGTAAGATTTAACTTTACCTTTTTCATTTTAATAATCAGTAATGCTTTTGCATTTGATGGGTATTGCATTAGTAAAATGAGTCCTTGACTTTCCTTAGTTTACTGCTACTGACTTTTCCTTCTCAAGGTGTCATTTTCTTACTACCCTTTTAGAAGAAAAGTTCTATTATGAATAAAACTCTATGTTTACAGTATCATTTTCATCCGTTATTGGTCATTTGTGCCACTCCATGTATGTAGGATTCCTGGTCTGTTTATAACAATGCTTTTGGTTGATATGTGTGAAATTGTATGAATGGTAACTTGGAGAAAAAGGGAACTTCTTTACATTGGGATGATTACCCTGTGAATTGGATATTGCAGAACAGTACAGACTTTACTGTCCTGGATAGGCAGTGTGGCAGGATAGAAGGGTAGGGAATGAAATAAGGCTTTGTAAGTTTTTTTGCTCAATAGAGTTACTTGTTGACTGGTATAAAACATTTATTTGGGGGGGCATAATGAGTATGTACTTGGGCAGTACAGTGATCAGGCTAGATTTTCTTTCTTTTGGCAGAGCATTGTGCATTCAACTTGGTAGGTTATGAATTTCTGGAAAAAGTTACTGCACAGTTGGTGTATTCTCTGAGGCCACTGCTCTGCTAGGAAAATTGCAAGATTTTATGCTTTTGGTTGTGTATGAAAGACAGCAATGTTTACTTCAGTACAGCAGGCCACATAAAAATGCAATGAAGAAAAATTGTTTTGTCTTACTACTTTTACATTTGGCAAATCAAAATGAGCATGATAGGCTGCTCTGTTACTGCTGGCATGTTGGGTATTGTGTTCCTATTGTGTGGCTTTATTTCCTCCCATGTGCAGTACTTTAGAAGAAAGTGTTCTGCACAAAGATTTGCACTGAAGTAACAAAGCCAGTTGAAATACACTTGAGACATTTTAATTTAGGCTTATCCTAGATAAAGTTCTATCTTTTTTACCGTTTGAAGTAGTCTTCTTGTAATTAGGATCTGTCACTTGGGTAGTATTTGTTCTTTTGAGGATGTTCAGGTTCTGCTGTTGTCTCTAGTTTAACGAATTTGATTGCATGTTAGCTGAGAGGTAGAACATGGAGGCATAGAAAGTATGGATGGAGTTGTCACAAATGAAATGACCTTCCTTTTCTGCTGCCCAATGTTTCTTTCCACATGCCTAGCATGTGGGCACAGAAATGGTGACTCTCCCAGAGCCCTTCCCAAATCCCAGTTCCCTCTGGAGGGACTGAAGGAGCAGGCCATCTTTGAGTTCCAGCTGGTGAGCACTTGTAAACTTCCTTTATTTTATATCTACACTGACACTCTTTAGTATGGACAAAATGAGAGTTAGGATTTTAGCAAGGTATTCTTGTGGCTGAAAAAAACCCATAAATGCTCTGTCAGTTGTGAACTGTGTTAAGTTAACTGCATCTCTACCCAATTTGTGCTTTTCAGTTGGAGATTATATGATTTTGATACTGTACAACATTATGTACCAAAAAGAGTAAATTAGGCTAAGATACTTGGATGCCAGAGGATGGTGGGGAATGCACAGTCATGTATTTGATTATTCTAATCAAGTGGCAGGGTTTATGTTAGATGGTTGCAGGTGGATGTTGTAATTGCCAGTATAGGTGTAGAGGTTTTGGAAAGGAAAGAGTTTTGGCTTGGTCTTCAAAGATGGCAGGGGAGAAGGTAGGGAAACCAGGTGATTTATTAGAGCAGTCTGATCCTTAGTTAACTCAAAATTTGAACTTTTTATGCTTTCAGAATTGAAGTGGTGTTAATGGAGATGCTGATTAAATGTGGTAACTGCTAGAGGAAGTTGACTGCATTGCAAAATGGAGTATTCTTATTTCAGTCTGTGTTAATTGTATTTTGCAAGTCCAGCATAGTTTTGAGCCCTTCTTGCAGTTCAGAGTCGTATTAAGCAGTTGGGATATGGAAACAACTTACAAAAACATTAAAATGAGTCCTAGTGTGACAGAATCTCAAATCTGTAGTAGGCATTAAGTCAATTTTGAATTGGTTCCCAGGCCCTTGCTCTTTGTGCTTTCTGGTGATTTTCATGCATTCTCTTTGTGCTTTCTGGTGATTTTCATGCATTAATAAGGAAGATGTGATTTTTGTTGGAAAGCCTAGGAGATAGCTGTGATATTTTAACCTTGACTCTGACCTGCCCTACGACTTGTTCATCACTAGGGAAGACTTGCTCACACAGTTGCACCACTACAGTTTTATGTAACCGTAGGGCTGATGCCCTTGTTGGCCATCTTCCAGTTAGTAGTAGCTCTTTCCAGCTTTAACTGCTTTCAAAATAATGATTAAGCTGAGGAAACTCACCATGATTGTGCAGTAAACATTTCCATGGGGAATTCTGAAACTGAGCTGGAATATTTATAACACAATATTAATTTCCTTATGGTGCATCAAAGATACATATTAGCAATTGCTAAATCTGAAAATATGCTAATAAGGAGTGTAAAAACTTTAGTCTTTGTTCCTCTTTCCTGAAGAAAGTGTAACTAGTAAGGAAGGTCTGTCTGACTGTAAGAGGAAAAGGTGAGAAGCGCCATGAGGACCTGTCTCAAGGGACAGTAGTAGCTGTCTGCCTTACCAGGCCTGTTTCTGGGGTATGGACTGGTCGTGGTGGTCCTGCTCTCATCATCTGCTTTGCCAGGCATTCAGCTGCGAGATGCAGAGCTGGTGGCAAGTCACAGCCGCCTTAAAATGGCTCGGGGTTAGGCTTTGCTAATGGTGAAGCCTAGCATTCAAGTGAGAGGAACCCCCTTGCTTTTAGAGGTAGACCTCTGCTTGTGGGTTGCTTTCTGGCCTTTAAACATCTTCAACAACTTTCCCAGACTTGAGCTGGCACTGCTTGCTTGGCTGGGTTGTCAGAGTCCTAGATGACTGCTGTGTATGGATTTAACCACTTACTGAAACCTTGCTGCCTCAGTATAAAAAGGCAATTTGGTAATACGGTTGTCATATTTACATACAGTCTTTAAACCCTTAACTTGTTTGAAGTGCCTAAAATTCTTGTTCTCCACAGTATCATCTGCTTTGGTCTTGGAAGCTTTCCAACAGCAAACAGCAGTTCAGCAGTCCTTTTGTGTGCTCATTCCTGAAGTTTGGGTACCGATCCAAACATGAAGTGGTGTTATGTGTAAAATAGAACACGGGTATGGATGGTGTGTATCTGTCCCAGACATCATCCGTACCTATTTATGGCTGACTCTTTAAATGCCCGTGTTGCTTGTCCTGGTGACCCGAGGCAGTTGGCATTGCTGGAGCAGCCATGATCAGTTGTTATGGAGCTGAGGCCAGCTGAGGCAGGACAGGTTTCCTGATGGATGGAGCGTGTGGGTGGGCAATCTGGGAGGACTGCAGCTCAGAGGCCCACGGGCCCCTTCTGAAGGAACTGCAGCACAGTAGGTGTTCTCCTATCGGGGCCAGCTGGGGGTGGGTGCGACTTGCTGCAGCTGCTCTGATACTCCTGCGGAGTGCTTGGTGACTCAGAGCTGAGGCTGGGCAGTGTGGAGTGGGGGCCTGCTGCTGAGCTGATAGACCGTGTGGGGTTTGAAAGACTGCACAGTGAATTGAGGGGTTTGTTTATGGGTTCGATAGAATTGGTTTTACAGTATTTTACTGATGTAGTAGGTATATTGTCAGCTTTTTCTCATGTTTGGAAGATGCCTGTTAGTTAGTTAGATTCACTGTGGCAGTGTATTTAGACACTACAGTATTTAAAAATCGCCGTGTATTTCTTGAGCATGCTGAGCAAAATGTAGTGATACTGCATCCATGGTATGGGATTACAGTAAATTAAATACATTGATGCTTTCTGGTGTTTCAAAGGGACTGTTCAAACAAAGCCATCTGGTAAATTTTCGTCTCACTTTTTTTCCTTGAAAAAGAGATTTTACCTCATAGCAGAAATTAATTAAAATATGTCTGTGTTGAACAACCTACAGAGATACGTTAAGAAATGTTAATGATTTTATCTCAGTAGAAGGATAAAGTAAATAAAGACTAAAAGAATGGCTAATACAAAAATATGAAGCAGCCATTTCACTGCATAATCAGCCTCTAAAAAAAAATGAGGCTGTTGGTGTAACTGAGGAGTACAGCCTTGTAATTATGATATACTGCTTATATCTGGGGGAATTAAATATGTCTATAAATGGTGGTGTTGTTGTGGTTAGGTATGTGCATCACAAGTGGGTGGTGGTTGTAAGTGTTGCTTTGACAAGCCCAACTTGCCCTCGTGCTAAGTCATTCTGCCCGGCTCTGAGCGCGCAAGATGCTTTTGGCGTGGGATTATGGTCTAGCTTTTGAAAGACTGAATTTGAGTATGAGACTTACTCCCTTTTCCTTGTTTTTTCCCCTTATATCTTTACAGAGAATAACATACAATTTTAGCCAAAATTTTAGGGAAAGGTTTTGAAGTAGTGCTGGTTCAGGTTTCAGTAACTTGTGTTTGTGCAAATTGACCTTTAACCTTTGTAGGGTACTAAACAGTTTGGTGATGGTATAGCTCTTTGCTTTTGTGATGGATTGTTTTTCTAACCTGCAGGGTTAAAGGTGGGGAGAGAGAAGTTTGAAATAGTAATTTTGTCACAGCTTGTGTACTTAGAAGGCTCAGAAGACAGAATTTGCATTATAATGGCTCTCATTCTGCACCATACTGTCATTTAGTTATGTTCTCTGTGTGTAGCTCTCAGAGGACTTTAAAACTGTTATTTTATTTTTTATTACTCTGTTCACTCCCACCTATCAGTCCTGTGCTGTTCTTTACTGTAACTGCCTATAAGATAAAGTCTTTGCTATTTCCAAATCACTTTGACTTCATATTTAGGTTGCTGTGCAACTTGTGAGGCTGTTGCTACTTCCTGTAGTACCCCTGGATATTTAGAATTTTCTCAGGAGGGAAAGGGAAAATAAAGGCTAGGAGAGTCTTATATCTACAGTACTTCAGTTTTTCCCTGAAATGTGTTAAGAAAATGATTTTTCTAAGTTTGGTGTGATGTGATATGTTTTATATAAACACTTAAAACTGTAAAATATCAGATCAAGAACAATGGAATAGTGTTTACTTGCTTAGAAATTTTAGAGAAATGGGAGGCCTTCAAAGAGAGAAGTTTAAAGGAAGATTGCAGAATGGAATGAATATCATTGTTTAATTGTAGATGGAAATGTTGAGGTGACTTCAGCTAAGACACATACAAATGTAAAAGATGTTGAGAATTACCTCCTTTCTCGTTTCAACTGTTCAGGTGATTTCACATTGAGGAAAACAAAGTTGCCCTGAAGAGTAGTTGGTAGGGAGGCCAGAAGCAGGTGGTGGTTTAGGAAATGCTGCTTTTGGTATTCTAGGTGTCAGTACCTCTATTGCAGAGATTGAGGTGCAGGAAAATCTAGTCTGATCTGTATGCATAAACAGAAATAGTTACTTAGAACTAATTACAAGTAGTCTCAAAAGAAAACAGTTTTAAGAAAACCGCATTGCTTCAGTAAAATTAAAGCCTGATTTTATGCATCTGACCATATAGGCTGTTAAACCTATTTAAATTTTCTGATCTAATGTTGAGGAGCAAATGTATGTTAATTTCTGAATTGGCATGTTAGGACTCTTCAAAGCATGAAAATTATAAAGGCTATTTGTTTGCTAGTAATGTAATAAAGTTTAAGAGTTAGACTAGTGAAGGGACATACTGCATTACTGTAATTAGAAAGTGAAAGTGAGTTTTATACCATGTGGAAAAAAAATGTGCACGTGGTCTCTTGAAATACTTCTGCATCTCAACTCTGCTGTGGTCCAGGCTATGGGCAGCTTGCCTTCTCTCCTTCCCTCTTCTTTCCTCCTCCAGCTCCTTAGAATGCATATGGTTGATTTCTTTGACAGCATACATGGTGAATAGTCTTCCCTTTTCTTTCAGGGACCAGTTACTCTCCACAAGAAAATTCACACAACCACAGTGCTCTTCATAGTTCAAATTCACATTCTTCTAATCCCAGCAATAATCCAAGCAAAACTTCTGATGCAGTGAGTATTTGTGACTGATTTTTATCCATGTGCTGCCCTGTTCATACACACCATATTTTCATAATTTTAAGACAGGCAGCACGTACATTGTACTTGAGTTTTCCAACATCAGTTTTTATTTTATAAACCGTCTGTAAACCCAGCCTGCAGTTGTCATATATTCAGAACTATTCTAGTTGGTAATCATTAGAGCTTTGAGTTACATGTCATTAATTTTAAAATACTGTATTATTTAAATTACATAGATACAGAAATATTTTCCATTAACTTTGTGGTAAATCTAGATCAGACAGTATGATTTTACTTGTTTCAAATACATTACATATTGCGAATTTTAGTCACTTCAGTATCAAAGTTTTAGTAGTTAGAGTGGTGTTTATAGAAAATTGCCCTAAACCAAAATTGGTAAATTTGTTATCTGTAGAAAAAGTTGGGAAAGATGATAACTTTAAGGATGTTGTAAAGTGAAGGAAACTAATGTCACAATATTGACATTACTATATCTGACTAAATGTACTATTAGGTTTTGTTAAGGGGATCGATGGGAACAAACCAGAGGAAACTTGCAGAATTCAGCAGGAGGGCAGTGGTCATGTCTTCACACTGTCAATGAAGCAGGCACTTAGAGATGGAGGAAAACAATGATTTGGGTACATAGAAGGGTGCCATGTAGTTTTAAAAACAGTGAAAGCTATTAAATTTGTTTATTAAAACTTTCAAGTAGTCTTTCATCCAACACTGTTTGTATTTTAAAGGCTTATGATTCTGCGGATGATTGGTCTGAACACATCAGCTCTTCAGGCAAAAAATATTACTACAACTGCCGAACAGAAGTTTCACAATGGGAAAAACCAAAAGAGTGGCTGGAAAGGTAAATGTTTGTTTGTTTTAATTGTATAAAGAACAAATATTCTTAAGCACATTTCAGAGTAGTTGAGCTTATCTAATAGATTACTGCTATAAAAGATTGTGGTCTAAGTCTGCTGTGTTCCTACCCTTACCATGACCTCTCTGGCACCTCTTTTATCCCTTGACAATCCAGAGCCTGAGAAGGAAGTATAGTTGGTTTGTGTGGGGATGGTTTTTTGTTTGGTTTTTTTTGTCGTTGTTCTTGTTGGGGTTGGGTTTTTTTGTTGTTGTTTGGCTTGTTTTTGGTTTGGGTTGGGTTTTTTGTGAGTGTTGTTCACGTTTTGTTTTGGGTGGGTTTTGGGGTTTTTTTTGACAAGATTAGTGAGCTGAACTGGTATATTGTGAGCTTCAATAAACACAGATGTAAGCAAGCAGCAGCTGGAATTTGCTAACCCCACCTGTAGCAGCAAGCTCTTACCAGTTTAATTCATCTCATGTAACTATATAAACTGTTAATGTTATTAGATAATACAAGTTCTTACCTAACTTTTGTTTTCTTTTCTTCAGAGAGCAGAGACAAAAAGAAGCAAGCAAAATGTCAGTTAACAGTTTCCCAAAAGATAGGGATTACAGAAGAGAGGTGATGCAGGCGACAGCTGCCAGTGGGTTTGCCAGTGGAAGTATGTGGTTTTTTTACAGCAATATATTCTTGCCTTGCTTGCATTACTGTTTTCTTCTCCAAACTTAAAGAAAATTTAAAAATCCCTTCGCTTAGCTGTTTTCCTCACCCTTTCATATATAAAAGCCAAAGTAGATAGCACAGTTAACTCTCCCAAATGTTGTTTCCATAAATAACTTTACTAGTGCAACACTTGCTTAATGCTTTTCATGGTGCTCCTCCTTTTTGTGGCTTTTACTGCCCAATTTAATTATCTTCATGGGTAGTTACTTAAACAACTTGCATAATCTGTGGTTTAGTTGGACTGTTGTGATCATTGAGACCTGCTAATGTCATACTCTGAGCTTAAAAATAAAGATTTCACATCTAAAAATAATAACCTGATTTAATGGATTTTGATATCAGGGTTTTCAGAGGCTTGTATATGTTCTTGATATTTTTACCTCACCAATACTCTTAGCAAAATCTTTCCTGGACTATAAATTTCCGTAACTTGGAGGTATTTGTCTTGATACCTAGCTTTAAGCTTTGTCAGTTTTCTTCCAGAAGGTAGTTGTACTGTGAGATTGTCTGTATGCTGATGTAGTTTGGTTAAATATGTAGCATAGTTCTCAGGGTAATTTAGAAGTAGGAGCCAAAGTAGTATCCTTCACCCACACTCTTGGGATTTGACAAGGTAGAGATGTATAAAGGGCTATTTTTTTGTGTACACTGAAACTTACCACATATGCTGAAATATACTGGATGCTACAAAAAGATAGCAGACATGCATAATGCAGTGAGTATTTGTTTTGTGACAGGTGAAAATGTAAGAATCTGTAAAAACAATTACTCTGTATTTGTTTGGTGTGTTCACTGAGTAGCATATTTTAAAGTCTGTGATCATGTGACCAATGCAGATTAGTCACTCATTTAATATATATAAATGTCTTGAATTAACTGCAAATTTGTTGTAGTAGTACTCAAGTGACATGAAGAGGAATTCTTTGAAGGCTAGAATAGGAAACTGTTAAATTATACTTGATGTTCAGGGGTTTTGATGAACAAAAGAAAAATGGGACAGATTATCTCTTCACACTAAATACAAGATGGAAATAATAGATCTTGATTTAGATCTTTCTAGGAGACTTCAAAAGTTAACTTGACTGTAACACTCGTTATAAAGCAGCCTTTCATCAAAACACAGTGCTTAACTGGAGCTCTAAATCAAGCAAAGGTCAGAGAAAATGCATTTTGTCAGTGAGTAGAATTAAATTTTGCCTTTTTTGATGCTGATCTACTTGAGGCTTTTTTTAATCATAAGAAGTTCAATCAGTTCTAGTTGTTGGTGTGCAGCTGTATTAATCAGTCACTGCAGTCTTAGATTTGTTTCTAATTTAATCTTTTTTTTTCTTATTGCAACATTACTTGGGGAATCCTGAAAAAAAGTGGAAGAAAAGCATTCCAGTGACACCAGCAGTATGCTCCCACAGAATATTTTATCTCAAACAAGCAGGCACAATGACAGAGACTACAGACTGCCAAGAGCAGAGACTCACAGTAGTTCTACTCCAGTACAGCATCCCATCAAACCAGTGGTTCATCCAACTGCTACCCCAAGCACTGTTCCTCCTAGTCCATTTTCTCTACAATCTGATCACCAGCCAAAGAAATCCTTTGATGCTAATGGAGCATCTACTTTATCAAAACTGTCTACATCCACATCTTCCATCCCTGCACAGAAAACAGAGAGAAAAGGTATGTCTAACGAAATTCCCTCTAGTATTCAAGATAATGCATTGCATTACATTGCTTGTTTGAAGTATGTTAGTACTAGAATTTAAAGATATTTTTCCTGTTCAATTGTATGTGCTTAGAACCTGATTACTCTTTTGATGTGTTTATTTTACCCTAAGCCACATTTGCTATGTCTTATACAACTTCACATTGACACTGTGATATTTGCTATTTACTGGTTTATTCTGCAAATTAACATTTCAAATGATAATTTGAAAGATGTATTTTTGTAGAACATATTTTAAATTTTGTCTTCTCTCTTGTTGTTTTGGATCTTTGCCATTTATTTGAGTTGTTATGTAGTTACACAATTTGAAAGTCATTTTGGACCATTATGTTTTATGAACTGCTGTTACTGTTTGGAATGCCAGTGTCAAACCTTTCAATCAACAAAAGCACAATTCTTACAGAAAATGAGAGTTTTCTACATGTTTGTAAGAGCTAATCACTTCTGATTTATATCTTGAAAAATACTGGATCTTCAGTTCTAAATCTGCTGATAGTTTGTGTTTCTGTTATCTGATAATACCTGTTAGATACAGTCTGAGTCAAGTGAAGATCAGTACTTTACTGTGCATTGTTCGTGACCTTTCAAACATCTGTCTCTTAGTTAGATTTACTTCATTATTAGGGATGAAGAGCTCAAGAAGATTGTGAGAGTGAGATGTGTCTCATTAATGATAATGTGTTACTTTGGCGTAGTCAAGTTTTAGAGAGCTAGAAAATTCTATTTTGAGGGCTTTGGGAGGGGGAAAAGTAATTTTTGATAATCATGTTGTGTTTTAACTTAAAATATTGTATAATTAGTCTGTAATTGAATTCTTTTTTGAAAGATGGCTTGTTGCCCTGTCCATACTTGCAACTTGGCCTAGTTAAATAGTTATAAAAAGAAGACCAAAACAGACTCTGGTCTGACATTGGTCTTGTACTTTGGTTTTTGGTTTTTTTTGAGTCTTCCACTTTTATTTATTATAGAGGTCCAACTTCTACACAGACTTAAGAACACCTGGCCACCCAAAATATTTAAAAAATAACATACATTGACAAATACTGCAATGGAAAACAATTGTGTGTAAAGAAATTTTTTTATGTTTTTTCTTGACACTCTGTGCAATGTTTACATAACCTGGGTCACGAATACTGACTGTAAACTACAGAGGAACGGGTTATTTTCAGCAAGTCTGTTCCTATTCAACAGAGTAAAGCACAAAATGAGGTGTAGTAGTTCAAGCATGGTTCTTGTTCTGACTGCAGTAGTTACCTGCTTCAGTTAAGCCTCTATTTTCTGGTTGCAGGTTGATGCACTTGCACACATTACGGTGCAAAACATTCATGTCAAGTGTTCTTTCCTTTTGTGTATCTACTCTATTTCCATTTCTATATTTAAAATACACTTAAACCCCCTCTTATTGTAATTCAATTCTGGCATGTTTTTGATTCCTGTTTGGTGTCTGATCAGATTTCATACTTGATATTCTTTCTCTGCTTTACTGCATATCTTTATTAATTGAGCCACTGAGTCTTACAGCAATTGAAGGAACTTCCCAATCTGACAACTGCTACAAATGTTGGCAGAGAGTTCCAGTATTTCTTACATACAACATTAATTTGAGAACACACAGCTGGATATAATAGTGAAAACAATCACACAGGGCAGTCTTGACACTGTAAATCTTTAGAATCCATATTGTCATGGGTGGTTCCATATTAAATAATTCACTCAATTTCTGTATTCTTAGATAGGTGGGGTTTTTTTAATTTTAAAGAAGTTAAGTGGATAAATTCTCTGTGGTAATTATCTCATTGATCTGTTTCATGGTGCTTGATTGTGAGCAAATATTGTACTTACTGAGCTTCAGAAAAGAGTGGATGACAGGAAGTTAGTGAATAATAGAAGAATTAGAATAGGTGAAATTTGGGCTTGAAATTCTTACTCTAGAAAATGTGGGTTTTTACATGTTGCTTTACCTCTTGTACTGAAACAGAAGAATTCAGTGCAGGTGCTGTCATGATAAAAGATCATCAAAGAGTACATTCAGTTGACTTTCCTTTTCCTTTTCTTGGGCAATGTCAGACTGTCTTTTTAAGGAAATTAAACTAGTAAATTTTCTGTAGCATTTTGCATATTTAAATTTAAAAAGGGGAAGAAGCAGTGCTTTGGATGATTTACTGTTAATCATTCTCTCAGAGGTGACTGTGAATCAGGTATGCAGTTTATAAAGTATTTTTTTTTCTGTTATACAAACTGAAAACACAATAATAGTCTTGAGACACTTGGTTCAGACAATCTTCTAAAAGTGTCTTTGCAGAACTGAAAAATAATTTGAGAGGTTTATGTTTACACTAGTAAAGCAAACAGCCTTTGATCTTTTTATCTGTTCACTGACTATGCCATCCCTCATCTTTCTAAAAAGAGGTAAAGCTGTATTTTTTTTTTTGCCTATAAAAATAGGTTGGTCCAAATGACTGAGTCATATGTGCAGTAGTCCTTCCTTAAATGAATTCTTGCTTCTTGTGAATGTGTTGCTGGCTGCCTTATGCCAGCATATATGTACCACTGTTTTAATAGTTCTGATTTCAGTGTGTATTTTTTAATGCAGTCATAGTTTTGAACAGCAGAACAACAAAAAAAAACCACAAAACCCAACAACAGTGCTTTTTTCAGCTCAATCTCTTTTGCTGCAGGGGTATGTTGTAGTCCCACAAGGAGATTGAATAAAATCCCTGGCTGAACTATAGCTCAGCTGTTAGCAGTAGTCCTCTGCCCTCAATGGCTGGCAGTAGTGGAGAGTTCCTGGGGAACTATTTGACCTCTACCCTTTGGTTTGAATGTTCCAGTCAGAATCTGCTGCTTCTGTTTGTGCTCACTGTGAGTGCTTTATGCAGGTAAAGTGTGGGGTTGCTTTTCCTACTTTTTGGCTGCTTTATCTGTAGGGCACATCACATTTTCCTATTTCTAATTCAGAAGTAAATGTTGTATTGTCCGTATCTTAACAGTGTGTCTGTCTGTAGGATACTGCTTCTCACAGCTTTCCTCCAAGTCCCATCAGGCAGCACTTCTGTTTCTAGTGCAGCAGTACTCTAAAATTGTATGAGAACACAGCAAGCTGGCCAGTGCAATGCTGGGTGGGTTGTGACTCTGGCGCTTCTTTTCCTTTTCTTACCCCTGTGGTTTTCTCGTAACACTCTGTAGTCTTTAGTGGTCAGTTATTAACATTGCTTCTGGTATTGTTGCATCTTCTTCGGCTGAGTTTTGCAGTTTCAAGTATATTACTCAATTTATATGTTGGTTAGAAAAAGTTACATATGTGAGACTGTTAGTTTCTACCAATACTTTATACATGTTTGCTGAACATTGCTGTTACATTTATTTTGACAGCAAAGGTGAAGTACAAAAAAAAATCAGTTTTAAGACTGGAGTAATCCAAATGTGAGAAATAGGGATTTTTATGTATTAGAGATAATCTGAGTATTTTTGAGAACCTAGTTGCTGTTGTTACTATAGTTTCACTTGGTCAAATGTGTTTACAGAATGCATTACTTTTAAATATGTATTTTTGTCATGGCTTAAGGTCCTTAGTAGATCAGGACTGAACTATGCAGAACAGATAAATGTGGCTGCCAGTGCTCAGAGAGCTTAGTTGATGGACTGTACACTCCAGGTGCTTCAGCACAGAAGATGTGTTACAATTCCTAATCATCAGAAAATAAAGCAATTCTGTTAGCTGTTCTGGGTAGTAGGCTTTTAATCAGCGAAGTGGAGATGACCTTTATAGGGAGGGCAACAAGTTACAAATTTCTGAAAATTTTGTAATGCAGTTTTCCTCCCACAGAGAGCACACTGTGAGAGCACATGTGCCTATTAGTTGCTAGCAGTGCAAAGATAACAGCTCGAGCTCACAATAGAGTGGTTGGGTAATACTGTAGTGTTGAATCCAAAGGACTTTGAGTGCATTTGTTTTGTTTTAAATGGGATAAAAATTACATCAATAGTAAAAGCTATTGGAACACTCCAAGGGTCATTTTAATAATTTAGGAATCATCTAGTCAAGAGTAGTGGGTAATTTCCATGTCATTAAAAAAAAAATCTTTGTTGATATAAATCAAAAAGAGTAAGAGCAAGCTAATATAAAGCTAGTCATGCAGGGAGTGCTAGCATGTTAGCTGTCACAAAGAGGGCTGTGAAGGAAAGTCCTTTCTTCACAAAAAAAGCATTTCCCAATTCTGTTCTTTTTTCCCCATCTACTTTTTGTCACACAAACGTGCCTGACGAGCTTGGCACACCCTGCTCAAGAGGAGAATAAGCAAGTTACAGGTGCTCACAGCACTCAGCAGACAGAGCAGGGTGGCAGAGGCACAGCAGAGGTGTGGGACTGTCGGTGTCAAACCTCTTCATGGAAGCAGAGAGCTGAACAGTCAGAAGGCTTTGATTTCCACTCCCTTGCATTCAGGCTTGTAGGCTCAGGGTTGCCTTTCAGAATGTCAGTCCTGGCAGATCAGCTGTTTGCTTTAGGAGCAAAGATTCTCATCATAAGGGGCAGAGATTGGGGATGGCAAGATTCAGTAGCATGTTTATGTACTGACTCAAACTGAGAAGCTAAGGGTGCTTAGAAAAAAATGAAGATCATTATGGCACAACTGCTGCAAATGATCTTTTATTTTTTCTGAAAGGATTGTTTGGCCTTCTTAAAAATTCCCACTGCTTGGAAGAATCACACCAGAATGTTTCTATTCTGACTTGACCTGGTGTTTCTACTCCAGAAAAAATTCAGCAAACCTCTTCACAAAACTTTAAAAAAGTGCACCTTGTGTCATACAGGTTCTTGTCATATGAAATTCTGACTGATAACTTGGATTTCTTTCCTTTTTGTCCAAAAGGTGTGATTGTGGGTCACACTCCCAGCAGATAAGGTTATGAATAGAAAGCTCTTCCCTAATCATTTTGGTCTTCAAAAATTATTTTCATTATAAAAAGGTTTTTTCCTGCTGCATTTTAATGTTAAACCAATTAATAGTTCTTGCCATTAACTTAATCTCCACATCTAATGGTGTCTCCTTTTGCTATCTGCTTACTTTGTGTTCCTCTTTATTTTTATTTTTTTTTTGTTTTGGATGGCTTTTTCCAAATGATTAAAGTGAATGGTCAGAAAGTATTTTTCCTGAAATACAGTTCTGTATGTAGACTGTGTCTAATAAACTTGTTGCATAATTCTCAGAAAGCATACTGTATTTTTACATTATTGCAACAATGTGAAATAAATGCAACAGTAAAGCTTTTAAAAGCTCCAGATTTTGAGACTTTATCATACGTAGCTTATAATGGAAAAATTGGTGCAAAGTCATATTTTTAAGATCACAACAAGTAATTTTAAAAATAATCAAATTTTCTTTCCTTTTCTTTGGTGTTATTTAGAGGAAGAGATAAATTTTAATTAAATAAGTTCTTAAAACCGGAAGAGATCGCAGCACACTATGTCCTAGTTTTGGTTTTTATTTCATTTTTTTATTATTTAAAAAGCTTTCCTTGGGACTTCCATGTTAAAAGCTGCAGTTTTAGGTGAGGTTAAAGAGTCATTTGCATAGCATTTGTTTGAAATTGATGTTGCCAATGAAGAGGCTGCAGCCTTGCCCTGTTCCACGTCTTCAGCCATAGTCTGTGCTGTAAGGCCTGCAGAAGTCTTAAGTTGTTACAAAAATTTTTTTATAAGACACAGACTAATTTGTATTTTCTGTTGGTAAAATTCCAGTTGTCAGTTCAAAATTAGTTTGATGCTTAATGGTTCACATTAGGCTTAGGAGTGACTGCCATGTAATCCAAATCCCTACTTTGCAATATTGGTGTAGATTGCTTGTTAAGGAACATGAATTGATGTTGACACAGGTGTAGGGACCAGTGTATCAGAACTGTAAAACTACAGGATTTAAATTTGTGGAAGTACTTAACTTTTCTCAGCATGCTGTGTTCATCTTGACTGTGTTTCATGATGTCTGAGGGCTTCAAGTGCTCTTAAGAACTACAGGATTTTATTATTAATAAGCAGTTTTAAAAACTCTAATAAACTAGAAAATAGTGTTTCGATGTTGGAAAGTAAACTTAATTCTGTGGCAAAATAAACAACAAAACAGTCTCTCAAAGCAGATCAGAAAAAGGGAATTAGGGAGGAAAAGAAGGGAGTGAGGGGTTTCTGCTTCTGTTGATGGGAAAAAGCAGGGGAAATGCACACACCCCAGTGAGTGATATCTGAGGGGTTTTGTCAGACAAATATTTCTCTTTTTGGAGTTCTGACTAGTTATATTAACTTCAAAAGGCAAAACTTGCAGGCTCTATACAGCATCATAAATTAAACCAGATTTTAACCTTCAAAGTTACATTACTCAAAATGGATGTGAAAATATTAGGAGGCTTTGTTTTGTTGGGAGTATTTCTAGGATTTAGAATCCTGTCTGTGAGCCATGAAATTAAGCTAAAGAAAGTTGTGATTATATACAACTAATTTGTAGTCTGTATTTTTAGCATGTGTGTTTCCATCACAAAGGAGTTTCCCTTTGTGGAGAAGAGGTCAAGATAATGGGTTGAGATAAGAACAATTTACTGGAAACAGCAAGGAAATAAGAAATGAGCAGTAAAGGCAACAATATTTTTAGAACGATATACAAGAGAGTTGAACAATCGGCATGCAAGCAAAAGCTCACCACGGGGGAGCTGCAGTATGGCAACTGCTGCCACCTTCTCTGACTGGAGAAAGACTCCTTTCCCCAACCCTGGCAGTGGTACAGAATTACTGCCCCTCCTGGCTGCTGCAGAAATTAACCCTTGCTGGCCAGAACCAGGATCTTACCCACCCCTTATTCTATACCATCTACATCATGCCCAGATCCTACACCTTCCAACTGGTGTGCTCCTGGCTCATTGCAAGATGTATCAGGAGCTCCTGACTGGTGTATCTGAAGCAGTCCATACTCATTGTCCAAGGTAGTTATAGCATACAGTGACAGTGTCATTCAGCAGCCAGTGTTTTAAAATTCAACATTACAGACTGTTCTCACATAAGAATCAAATCCCCTTGAGGTACACATAGTGTTTCCCCGTCCCTCTGTGTTACCTGCCAAGGGCACTCAGGTCCTTGAGCAGAAACATGGATGGGTTTGCCTACCCTATGGACTGGTTTTGCCTTTGCTTGAGGAAGGACTAATCCCAATTGTCTTCCCTACCTAACACATTCTTCATATGCACCACAGGGACTTAATCCCTTTCCATAGTACATGGAGGTTTTGTTGGGACAGGGCCACCTTGCTTGGTAGAGCCTCTGGTGTGAACTAACTAGGTGGCCTTCGCTGTATGCATCTCCTGATGTTTGAAGGTCCTACCACTTCCTGCTTTCATTGTGATTTTTAACAGACTTGTACAGTTCAGTTTTCCCAGAGGCTGGTGCATGATAGAGGGAGTATGATACACCCACTCAATACCCAGGTGTCTATGAGACTGTTTTTAAAATGAGTCCCTTTGTCTAATTCAATTCTTTCAGGGTGCCATGTTGCTACAGGACTTGCTTTTCAAGGCCCAAGGTGGTGTTCCAGGCAGTGGTGTGAGGCACAGAGTATGTCTCCAGCCATCCAGTGGTTGTTCCTATCATGTTCCTAAGCATGTAGAGCTTCCCATGGCAGTTTTGTGGTACTGTGATATAATCAGTCTGCCAGGCTTCCCTACACTTGCTTTTGACCATCATTCACCCTACAACAGAGGCTTTACCCGCTTGGTCTGCTTGATTGCAGTGCATGTTTCACAGTTGTGGATAACCTGTGAGTCCATGGTTAAATCCACCCTCAGTATGTTGCATCTCTTTCCTGATGATCTGAGGCATCACAGGCTCACTAAGCCAGAAGTAGTTCACCCTTACATTGCCAGTTCAGATGCACCTGAGACACTTTAATCTTGGCAGCTTTGTGCACCCATCCATTGTTGCAGTGTTCTTCAGTAGCCTGACTCTTGGGTGCAGAGAGCATCTGCATGACAGACTTTCCCAGTCAACTTCTCTACCTGAGCAGTGATGTCTTGCCACAATACAGCAGCACAGATGGTTTTCTCTCTCCAGTGCCAGTTGGTCTTTTTCCATCGGTCCAACCACCCCCACAGAGCATTTGCTTCTGTCCATGACTCATTATTGACTTGGCCATTTTGTGTCATTCTGTGATACCTAAAGCCAGCTGGCTGGCTTTCAGCTGTACAGCCTGACTTGATCCACCTCATCCCTCAGTAGCTTCTGTGGCTTGCCTTGTAAGACTCCCTATGGCAGCTTTCCATTTTCAGTGTGTCCCTGCAATACAGCAGGAACCATCAGTAAAGAGACTATCACTTTTCATTTGGTGGTAGCTGATTATATGGTATATAATGCAGCAGAACATGTCACCTTTTCCTTCTCTGATGATGATAGTGATAGTTTGGAATTTTCACCTTTGGGCTAGTTCTTGGTGACTTCCAGGATCCAAGGGCAATTGGGGTTTCCTGTTGGAGTTTGTTGTGTTACCAGCACAACCTACTTGCTCCACCATAACATCACTCGCATAGTGTGTGGAAAGACTTCCCCCTTGCACATCCAGCCCAGCAGTGGCAGTCAGGATGCCAGGAGTAGCTGTACTTTGGTGCCAGTCACTTCTGAAGCAGATTGAACCCTTTCATAAGTTGCCAGTATCTTTTTTTTCAGCTGGGACTTGGCAGGCCTCAGATCTTTTGTAACTCGACTCCACAACTTCAGGGGTTGTCCTTGAGTCTCCCCAGGTGCTTTTTACCAGAGACTCCCAGGAAGGACCATTCTCCCTGACTGCAGTGTACAGCACATTTTTCACTCCTTATTCTGTCCTGATTGGCCCAAAAGCTACTGCATGATCCTGTTTATTTGGTTTAAAAGCTTGTTGTTCAGGACCTCACTTGAAATCAGTCTTCCATGCTGCATGATAGAGAGGCCTGACAATCTGACTGTAATCTGGAATATGCATTCTCCAAAAACTCAAAGCCCCTAGGAAAGCTTTTGCTTCCTATTTGCTCATCGGTAGGGACATAGCTGCTGTTTTGTTGACCACATCCATTGGACTCTGATGATGTCCATCTTGCCATTTCACTCCCAGAAACTGAATTTCCTGCACAGGTCCCTTGATCTTACTTTGCTTTATGGCAAAATTGGCCTTCTGGAGGATTGAATTATCTTCTCCCTTTTGTCAAAAACTTCTATGTTGTGTTCCCTCATACAGTGATGTCATCAATACACTGCAAGTGTTCTGGAGCCTCATCCTTTCCCAGTGCATTCTGGATCAGTTCATGGCAAATGGTGGAGCTGTGTTTGTACCCTTGGGACAGTCAGTTTCAGGTGTATTGCACACTCCTCAAGTGGAAGCAAACTGTGGCCTGCAGTCTTCTGCCAGAGGAGTGGAGAAAAATGTATTGGCAGTGTCAATGGTGGCACAACTTCCCTGCCTTGGTCTCTCTCTCATACTGAAGTTCAAGCATGTCTGGCACAGCAGCACTCAGTGTTGGTGTGACTTCATTCAGGCCACAACAGTCCACTGTCACTCTCCACTTTCCATTGGACTTACACACTGGCCATGTGGGCTGTTAAAGTATGAGTGAGTCTTGCTGGCATTCCCTGGCTCTCCAGTTCACAAATCATCTCATGGTTGGAGGTCACAGAGTCCCAGTTGGTGTGGTATTGTCGGCAGTAACTGTCATGGTAGCATTTGGGTAACCTGTTGTTCTTAAGCTCTCAACAGTCCCAGAACAGAAGGGTCCTCTGACAGACCAGCCAAAGTAATTCAGCTCTCTAATTTCTTTTGTCTCTAGAGCATCCATCCCAGATGCCCAACAATGCCCTTCTGAGTCCTTGAAATACCTCTCTTGAAGTAATCTCTGTCAAGGATGCATGGTTCTTCTGGGTCAATCACAGTGGGGTAGTTTTGCTATTCCTTCCCAGTCAGATTCACTTAGCTTGCAGTACTGTCAGCTGTGTGAATCCCTGTCACCCCAGAAATAGAAAGATGGATTCTGCCCCTACGTATCTTGATGGCATCAGGGTACATTGTGTGCTGGTGTCCACTAAAGCCTTATACTCTTGTGGGTCTGATGTGCCAGGCCATTGGATCCACAAAGTCCAATAGATCTGATTGTGCCTTTCCCCCATCTGGTTGGGGCAAGGCCCCTTTAATCCTGGTTGTAGTTCTCATTGCTCACTCCTTGTGAATATGAACTGGAGGTCTCTTCTAGAGGATCAGAAGTAGCATCAGCTCTTCTATCTGAAGACTTGCCCACTGAAAACTATAGTGGCATTTGTTCTTGAAGAATTTCCTGTGATGGTTGCTCTTCCACACATTCAGCTCACATACTCATGCTGCTAGGGCAGAGGTGGATTTCCCAGCCCACTTCCTCATGTCCTCTATTTTGTTCACAGGAAAATTACAGATTACCTTGTTGCACGTATCTTCTCTCTCAAGCAGGAGGCTGCTTGCTCCCAATAGCAGAGACTCTGGTCCTTACTGGCAGGGCTTTGGGGCATTTCCTCACTGGCTTTTTCAAGTCTATCCACAGTCTTGGACAGTGTCCACAGCTGAGGTGTGGGTCAAGATGATCTTCATATTGCTGGAGTTGGGTAGTCACATGAAGCACTGTTTGTTCTCCTCCTTTCATTGACATTAATGCCAGTGAATTGATATGTGACAATGGCATGCTCTGTACAAACTTCTTCCACGTGGGCTGTGTGCACCGGATCTGATCTGAATCTACAGAAGACTTCTTGTTACTTGAATCTTTGTAGACTACCTCCAGCACATCTGATCCAGGTGCTGGATACCTTTCTCTGTGACATTCTACCTGCTGGGGTGCACCACTAAATTGTCCTTGAGACTCCTTTCCCTCCTGACAGGTGTCACCTCCAGAGGCTGAGAGTTTGTCTTCTTCTCAATTCCCTTGTCAGTGGCTGTGTCGCAGGACAGAAATTGATTGGCTTCACTTCCATCCAGTTTCATGTCATGGGCCATGATACCCCAGCTTTGGAGCAGCTAGGTCACCAGGGGCTCATTTGACTGGCAGCTGAAATCGTTCTGCCTATCTCACAGCTCACTCAGGGATAGGGATTGCATAATTGTCTTTAGCCCTTCCTCTTCTGCTGTCAAGAGAGTTCTACTTCCTCTTCACCCCTCACTAACCAAACTGATTTGATCTTGGATTTCTTCTTCTGCATAGGGATGACTGCTATTGGCACAGGTTGTTCCTCTGGTTCAGCTGCTGTTTGAGTGGTCTCAGTGCCTTTTGGTTTGTTTTCCTCCTCTTCTCCCTGAGGGACTGTCTACTATTGAGCTATATCTGTTAAAGAGTAGCCAGGGCCCAACACACTGAAATAATTTGCTCCCCTCTGGAGCTGCCACGGCATTCTCCTTGAAAATACTCTTTTGCTTTATCAGGATCCTGTAGTTGTTCAGGGATGAACTTTCAAACCATTGAAGCAGTGAATTTCCCCCAAAACCGGCCTATTTTCTGCCACATTCCATGCCACTCATGATAATCCACCCTCAGGGCAGATCTGCCTAGAAATCTCTCTCCTGACTCTAAACATGGTGTGGGCTGCACTGACTAAACATGGTATAGACTGTACTCAAGAGACATAATAACAAGACCATGCTTTAACAACCAAAGGAAATCCAAAATGCTCAAAAGCTGTTTTAACAGGCCTGAAAGAGACAAAGGGCCTAAAAAGCTGGGGGAAAAAATCTGCCATTGTTCCCCTACAGACCAGGTACAATTTAATGGACTCCCAAAGGAAGGGTAAAAGAGCATTACAGAGCACGCGTTCCAAATGACCTTCATGTTACCATGTCATAAACTGCTCTCCCACAATACAGCAACACAGCAATGCTGATCCATCTCTCTGCTCTGAAAAGGTGGGCACACAGGGCATATGAAGGAATACCTACAGGGTTAGGTGCTATAACCCTGTGAACAGACCAGGCAACATTGTGACCATTGACTCCCTGCCTAGTACAACAAATATTTAAATCAAATTTGTTNGCCTATCTCACAGCTCACTCAGGGATAGGGATTGCATAATTGTCTTTAGCCCTTCCTCTTCTGCTGTCAAGAGAGTTCTACTTCCTCTTCACCCCTCACTAACCAAACTGATTTGATCTTGGATTTCTTCTTCTGCATAGGGATGACTGCTATTGGCACAGGTTGTTCCTCTGGTTCAGCTGCTGTTTGAGTGGTCTCAGTGCCTTTTGGTTTGTTTTCCTCCTCTTCTCCCTGAGGGACTGTCTACTATTGAGCTATATCTGTTAAAGAGTAGCCAGGGCCCAACACACTGAAATAATTTGCTCCCCTCTGGAGCTGCCACGGCATTCTCCTTGAAAATACTCTTTTGCTTTATCAGGATCCTGTAGTTGTTCAGGGATGAACTTTCAAACCATTGAAGCAGTGAATTTCCCCCAAAACCGGCCTATTTTCTGCCACATTCCATGCCACTCATGATAATCCACCCTCAGGGCAGATCTGCCTAGAAATCTCTCTCCTGACTCTAAACATGGTGTGGGCTGCACTGACTAAACATGGTATAGACTGTACTCAAGAGACATAATAACAAGACCATGCTTTAACAACCAAAGGAAATCCAAAATGCTCAAAAGCTGTTTTAACAGGCCTGAAAGAGACAAAGGGCCTAAAAAGCTGGGGGAAAAAATCTGCCATTGTTCCCCTACAGACCAGGTACAATTTAATGGACTCCCAAAGGAAGGGTAAAAGAGCATTACAGAGCACGCGTTCCAAATGACCTTCATGTTACCATGTCATAAACTGCTCTCCCACAATACAGCAACACAGCAATGCTGATCCATCTCTCTGCTCTGAAAAGGTGGGCACACAGGGCATATGAAGGAATACCTACAGGGTTAGGTGCTATAACCCTGTGAACAGACCAGGCAACATTGTGACCATTGACTCCCTGCCTAGTACAACAAATATTTAAATCAAATTTGTTTCAAACAGCTCTGGTCAGATGTGATTATCTCAACCCTTTGTATCCCACTGGGAGCAAAATAAGGCTCTTGAGGTTTATGATCAGTGTTCCCCAATTTAGTGTTCCCACTGAAACACTCAATACACTGTTCATTCACTACTCCCTCCCTCTCCCCTGTGATAGGCTGGAGAGCAGAATTGGAGGCACAAAAGGAAAAGATTACAGGTTGAGATAAGAAAAAATTTACTGGAAACAGTAATGAAATAAGAATGAACACTAACAGCAACAATATTGATAAAAAGGTGTACAAGAGAGACAGTTCACATGCAAAAAAAAGCTCACCCTGTGGGAACCTCCAATGTGTGAACCACCAGCATGCTATGCTAACTGGAAAACAACTCCCTTACCCCTGCCCCTGAAAGTAAAGTGAGGTGGTATAGAATAACCAACCCTTCTAGCTACTCCAAAAATTAACCCTGTCCTGGCCAGAACCAGCACAGCTATTTTTTGAACACATATAAATTATATTTGTTCCCTTTCTGAGTTAAGTAAAGGTGGCACATCCACCTTGGACAAATCCGGTAGATTGGTCCCAATTTGGTGTTAATTGACATGTTATGAAAAATTTTGTCTTGTCCCTACCTACCCTCTGGGATCCTCTGGCTTGTGGCTGCCCTGTGTCCCCAGCTCCCAACGACATTTTATTATACTTAAAAGAAAAATTAAAGTGTTACAAGCTAAATGCAAAACCAACTATAAATAAAAAATCAATAGCAAAGGATAATATAGCATAAAAAAATAGATCAGAAATAGTTAAAAAACCTATCTCTGTACATTCTAGCATCTAAATCAACTACAGTTACAAAATCAGTTATAATAAAGTCAAAATCAAAAATATAAGAATTAAAAATATAACGATTAAAGCCTATTCCTACACATTAAAACTAATTCTAGATTTACTTGCAAACATATGTACAACATCAACAGATGTCGTGAGCGCGATGGAGCTCAGAGTCCGGGCAGTTTTCTCTTGTCTGGATTTAGAAAGTCCTAGAGCCCCCAAAAGTTCAAAGTTCCCGTGGTGCCATTTCCCCCACGCTCCTAGGGGAAAGCCCACAAATGTAATGTCTTTAGCATGCAAACAAGAAATGCTTGAATTTCTACCAGTATTTTTACAGATTAGGAGTTTTCTTGGCAGAAACATGTTTATAGCTTGAATTTCAGTAATAGTAACTTAAATTAGTTAATTTGTGTAATGCAGTGATGCTCTGAACAGTCATTTTGCTCTGCATCCTCTCTGATGTTAAATAACAGGTTCTAATGTGATGTGCATGCTGGTAGTCATGGTCATAGAGATGTATTATTTTATAACATTTAGTGTTTTGTTTTAGAGTTGTTAAACATCTCTGAAGATTGGGATGTTAGCATTAGGCACTATGCTTGCTTTATGTCCTTTTTCGAGGTTTAATTGGGTGGTTGTAGAAAAATACCTTTCATATACACATTTTATTACATACTTAAAATATCTGCAATAATACAGCTATGATATAGTGTCTTCATCTTGTCTGAAAGAAATAAATCAACTGTATTGTGTCAATGCAATTCAGCGTGCATTTTCATAGCATAAAAACTCAAACTAAAAGTAGTTTTACAGACCTCATGGAATTCACTGAGTTTGAGTGACATATTTTGAGTTCTGTTATTCAAGAAATAAGTGAATACCCAGAGCTGAGTGGGTATAAGGTTTATTTTAACTGCATTGTTAGCTCGAGTTTGCCTTTGATTCAGTGTATTTTTTGTTCAGAACTGCAGCATAGGTGAAAAGCACTTCCAGCTGTTTGGTATGGTGGTGTGGTTTGAGGGTCAGGTATTTGCTCAAATGAAAAAATAGTAGTGAGTTGCTTCTTTACTTAAAATAACTTGAAATCTAACTGTGAAGACAAGCCTAAATATGATTTGAAATTAGTGCTGGCAGTTGCTCAGTATTTTTCTTCATTTTGAAATGAGAGTGTTTTGTGTTTTGTGGGTTTTTTAATGGTGGTTTTTCTGGTAAGGTTCTCAAACTGTAGGGTAGCAGGCTTGTACATATAAGTACTAACGTGCCCCATTGTGCTTATTCCCCTTGCTTTTGTCTGCCAGTGTACCTTGATCTTATTTGGACTATGACAGATCCAAGCTCAATTTAAATGTCACATGTTTTTGTTTAGTGTGGTAAGATTCTTGTTTGTTAGATGTGTCTTGACCTGCAGTTGTCTTAACGTTTACTTTGAACACTATAAACATAAGATTTTATATGCAATACTTTATAACAAAATCTTCTACTAATGACTTACTGTTTCAATAGGAGCTAATAATTAATCAGATGTCCTAGTTCACGTGTTACTGAAAACCATGCAGAAATTTTATAACTGGTTTTTCTTTTTTTCCCTATCTTCAATCTTTGTAACCCTTTTTGTCCCTTTTTAAGTTGTTCTTATGAAAGCTCCTGGCCAAATGACCAGGTCCCTTCACAGATACATTGCAACCAACCCTGAGGAGGCTATAACTAGATATGGGCACATCTTTTTCACAAGTTCGCCTGAAACTCCAAATATGTCTTTGTGTCCTGGCTGTTGCATCCTTGCAAGCTTTCAAATTCGGATTCTTCAGCGTTTTTTTTCTGGTGTCTGGAAAAAGTTTTCTGGAGTATTTGTGACCTTTATAAGCTATTTATACTGTAACAGCATGGAAGCAAAAATCCTCTTCCCAGTGAGATTAGAAATCTTGTAATTAGAAAAGATTTACACATTGTTACTCGCTTCTGTAATTTTTTATGGTTATTTTTTTAGGGTTCTTCTCCAAATTAGTCTTGGAAGTTGCAGTTAAGGTTATTGGAATACAGAAGCTGTTAGAAATTCTGTAATGTTTTATTTTTACGTAGTAAAACAAAACAAGACCTTTTCACTTCTTTACTAATAAAGTCAGCATCATCTTACTTTGACCATCTCTCCAAATAAAAAAACACAAGTACACCCTTAAAGTAAAAGAACTTCCCAGCCCTTTTGAATTAATTTAGATTTTTGCCTGAAATGTAGAATATCCAGGTTGACCACCTCTGCCTGGTTTGAGGTGGGTTTAAAATCCAGGTCTTCATTACTGTGAGCAAACATCCTGCATGCGATGTTGGATCCATAGCTTTATGCTCTGCATCCAACTTCTTTGGTGCTATAGAGGCATCAGTCTTTCCTGAATTTGGGGGCAGGGATCTCTGAGGGTTTAATGAGGATGAGAGAAGGGGGAGCTAAGATTGAATATAATGGTCCAGGTTTCTTAAAGGAAGGATATTTGACATGACTGATGGTACACCTATAGTAAGTTGAAATACTTTCATTGCAGAGATTTCTCACAGTATTGGAATGGAGGAGCAACTTTCTCTTAAGTGGAAATGAAATTCAGAATTAATTAAATAACTCATATTAATCAGAACAAATTGCCCTACAGTATAATTGAATTTAAGTACTATGTATTTCTGTGGATAATAAGTGGTAATACTTCCTAAAAGTATTAATGTATTAATAAAATACAGGATATAGGTCTTAATGCTTCAGGAGAAGCTGACAAGTTAAAAATTAATTATGAGCAGATAAGTTTTTAGATATTTTTCCACTCTGCTGTGGGGATGTTAACAGCACTGTTTTTACATTTCAAGTGCAGCTCATTATCCTTTCTAAATCTTCAGCAATATAGCTGGATTTTGTATGATAGACTTTTATTTTGTGGCTTCTTGTACTAGTCTCTTCATAAATGAAGCATGGCTTATACCCTCCCCTCAAATTTGACACAGTAGCCTATATGCAAAATCCATGAGCTATATGATTTTTGTACATAATACATTTTCCAGAGAAAGCTTGAAGTCATAAGTAAAAATGTAGAATATGAGTGTAGGCACAGTAAAAGAAAAGATCAGTAAGGAATTTCTGGACCACATTTGTCATAAAAGCTAAGGGAAAAAAGTCCCATTTTTAATACTGACTGCTTTTCATCCAGTACCTTGAAGTGGAAAAGTTGCGTGTGTGTGCTAATGAATATTAGGTTCAATAGCCTAAAATTGCATTAGAAATCAGCTACCTTCAGTTTTTGGTCTGTTAATGTTGTGGGTTTTTTTCTTTAAATAGTAGTTAGGCATTTGATCTTCTGAATTTATGTGAGTATTGTACTAGTGAGTTGTCAGGTTATATTGGGGAAAATGAAAAATACTCTCTGTCTTCTGTTCAGAGTCTGCATCTGTGGACAAGTCTGTATCCCATTCTTGCACAACTCCTTCTACATCTTCTGCTTCTGGACTGAATCCAACTTCTGCGCCTGCTTCATCTGCTCCTACAGTTCCTGTTTCACCTGTCCCACAATCACCAATTCCTCCATTACTTCAGGACCCAAATCTCCTTCGACAGCTGCTGCCTGCTCTGCAAGCCACCTTGCAGCTTAATAATTCTAGTGTAGATATATCCAAAATCAATGAAGGTAAGAATTCTTTAAAGTTCGTGTAATCTCTCATTTACATAGGTTAGTTTATTACTGGATACCAGGCTGTAGTAAATGAAAGCCTTATTTTAAATGAAAAGTAAATAAATGAATCCCCAAATAAAGTGGGGATTTTTGTGTTGTTTTTTTTTTTCTTTCTGTCAAACCTTCTCAACATTTAAGGTTTTCAAATTAATAACTGTTGGTGTACATGGGCAGTCTAACTGAGACTGGTGACTTAAATCGCTGTGTCAGCATTTGTCTGTTGCACAAAATTTCGTTAGAGCTCTTTGTTCTTTTGTTCCGCGCACTGTTCTTTGTTTTCTGTAGTTTGTGCTGCTCTTCTGTTAATGTGTGTTTGCAAATACTGAAACTTCCAGGGATTCTTAAATCTTGTTGCCTAACAACTTTTTTCTTTAGCATAACAAGTTAGCCAGTCTGAATACAGGTAGCATGTCAGTAACTTTGCTGGCCAGTGAAATGTTGTACATGTCATCAGTGTGTCCCTTAGATTTTTGTCACATTGCCTCAGTTCATTAGAGGTCAGTTTACCACTTACCTACAGTGCCTTTTGCTGCAAGAACAGGTAGAGTTGATGCATTTTGAATGCAGTTTTATCTAATGTGTCTGCATGTGGCAGGTTACTGATAAAGTGATGTAGGATTTTTTGTTTGCTTCTTGTTCATGGATCACTGATTTAAATAGGAAGTAAAACATTTACATGTAGTGGGAGAGTTAATTAACTTTCTGAAAGTGCCAGTCAAGTAAGTGAAAATATGTACAAAATATTCTGTACCTTGCAATTATTTATCAGAAAAAGCTATCTATTGTTTCCTTTTAATCAGCAAATATTCTGTTTTCATTCAGTACTAATAGGTGAGTAGGTCTCTGGTTTCTTTTTCCTGTGCAGGGAAAAGCCTTTAAAACTGCACAAGGTTGGACTAAAAAAAGGATTGTTACAGTTGGTTGTGTTGAAAAATGAAAGGTCCAGTCAACTCCAATTGTATTTTATTAAAAAGCTGCTCGGTGAAAATTCTAGTAATTTTCTCTTGCCATATCTGAGCAGCAGCTGTGTATGTCTTGAAAAAAGAGTTTTCAGAATTGTTCTGGTGGCATGAAGGCCTGGCTGTGTCACGTGGGCAGAGTGACTTCACCTTGCACAGCAGGGCTGCCCTTACTGTGCACATGATCAGAGTTACTCTGTGCTTATGTTGGTGAGTCAGTTTTTTCAGGAGTGTGCATGGGTGGAATGTGTGTTCAGGAAGTGTCCCACAGAGCCTCTAGACCTTTTTGGAAAGGATAGTTCAGAAGCTCATAGTTCAGGGTCTTGTCTCATACTGCAAGATGCTCTTCCTGTATTGTGCAGTTTTAAAATGATTAAAAGTGTTTGGTGTTTTTTACTGGGGAGAGAATGACATAGGACAGCTTAACCCAGAACAGATAAGGGGTTTTTTATTAGTAAAAAGAAACACAGATTTTTAACTTGAGAGGTATTTGTTTTCCTCTTGAATATGAAATCTGCCCCCCATCTCTTTTAGTGAGTTAAAGTGATTCTGCTTTTTGCCTTTTTTGAAAGTTATTGTAGTGTTAAAAACTTGACACACATTCTGCTTACTACAGTAGCAAATTGAACAAATTTTCTCTTGCTTCTCTTTACAACAGTTATTACTGATCCATAAGGTCAAGCTGGAGAATTGAAATTATTTTTAATAGATTTTTTGTAAGTGTATGTCTTAAAGTTAAAACTACTAAAGAAAGGACTTGCTAGACTTCCAAGTCAACTTGAAATCAAGTAACTGAAAAACAGGCTCTTTGGTCACAGTGGATAAGGGAAATAAATCTGAAAGAAAATGTAGCTTAAATGTAATTAGCCAGTTTGAGCAGTTTAAACTGATGTTCTAGAATTGTCAGTAAAACAGAATGTTTGTTTTCAGTTCTAACAGCAGCTGTGACACAAGCCTCTCTGCAGTCTATACTCCATAAAATTCTTACTGCTGGACCATCTGCTTTCAATATCACCTCCCTAATTTCTCAAGCTGCACAACTGTCTACGCAAGGTATTCAGAGTCTTTTTTTCACTCACTTAATTTGTTATGCAGCATTTTAAAAAGGCTGATACAGTTGTAGTATCTGTCTCTTGTCGTGTCTTTGGCCACAAGGTATGGAGAATGTTGAATGACTTCTTTTTCCAAAGGCAGGATAAAAAATTGTTACTGAGGAGCAGAAACCTGACACTACAACTAAGTAAACAGGCTTCTCTGTGTCATCTTTTGGGATTTTCTTTGTATGTTAAGTAATTCTATATTAGTAATGTGAAACTTCCGTGAGACCCTCTCAATTTATTCTGGACTGGAATTAGGTGTTACTTAACATTATAAAACACAGCTCTTACTTGAACACCCATCTTGTAGTACTTTGCAGTTGTGACTCTCTTGGGGGAGGCTTTAAAGTCTTAAAGTTTGCTCTGTCTGGTGGGGAATTTTTTTTGCATCTTCCAGGCAAGATACTCTTTCAGGTATTTTCAATATGTTCTGGCTTGTAACTTAATAAAAAAAACTTTAAAACTTAAGTTTAGAAACTGAAGCCAAACCAATAAATGCAGTCATCTTACTGAGTAGGTAAGCAGTTCTAATGGTAATTTTTAACCATGGGTGGGGAACTGTTGGTGTATGCCTAGAATGGGTTAGTACGTTTCTGTATAAAATGTTCACGCATTCTTTTGGTTTAATCAAGTTGAGCACTCTAAAATAGGAGTCGCAAATGATTTAGACTCTTCATGTGTAAAAAACATTTCCTAATAGCTTCCTCTGTTTCCCCCTCCCCTGGAATTTTAGAAGTGGAGAGTTTGGGGAAAATACGATTCCTTAGCTGGGATTGTTGTTGAACATTTGATTGTTCTAGTTGTTCAGTGGATATGTTTGTATATCATCTATTATAGCATACCCCAAAGTACCAAAAGAAAATCTAATTTGCATTTAACATAGGACATGGTTTTATTAAAAGCAATTTTTTTTCCTTTAGCTCAGCCATCTAATCAGTCTCCAATGTCTTTAACATCTGATGCCTCATCACCAAGATCATATGTGTCTCCAAGGATAAGCACGCCGCAGACTAACACTGTTCCACTTAAACCTTTGATGACTACGCCACCAGTATCATCCCAGCAGAAGGTAAGCTCCTTTTCATTCATGCTGTATTGTAGTAAGAAACCATTATACATAATATTAAGTATTGCTCCTATATATCCATATACTAGCAGTTGTATATAGGATGATAAAAGATGTATGTTATTTTCCCAATAGAAACAAACAACTGGAAGCAACTACTTGACTGTATTTTGGTAGTGCAGCTCCAGCATGAAATCTAGTTTACTTTTCTTGAAGAAATTCTTATGCTGGGTTCAGATGCTGTCTGGAGATATTACCAAGAAATTGGTATTGTAGCATATTTAAATAGAAACAAAAACATACTTCAAAGGCAACAGCTGAAACAATTCTCTAGATTTGGCCAATAAAAGATGTTTAGAATGGGAGAGAACTTCTTGGGAAAATTAACTTGATGTAGTCTCAGATTTGGTTTAGAAATGTTCTAAATTGATCAGTAAAATCCTTTCTGATCAATAACATAATGTCCCTTTCCCTTCCTGCCCCCTCACCCCTGTTCATTCAGAATTCCTTCATTGGATCAGTGACTAAGAAATGTAAATTGAAGCTAAGGTATGAGCTCCTAAGGTTCTTCCTAAGAAGCATGACTGTAGACTTTGGGGTGAGATACCCACACCTTCCTAAAATCTGTGTTCTCTATCACCACCCCTGTTTAGCTAAGGTGCCTTTTTCTCAATTTTCTGCTCTCAAGCAAACCTCTTATGTCTTGAAGGCCTTAGAGGAATACTTTCTCTTCAGGAGAATACATTGCATTCTTCATTGAAGTCAAAAAGCCTAATTTTTTTTCACCAGTTTTTTTCCATGGGTACAAAGAAAACCAGATGATCCTCCCAGTTTCTTGGGATTGACAGTGATACAATGAATTTGGAAAGCTTCATCTACTGGTTGTTACCTTTATTTTCTGCCCCTGGATTGCATCCTCAGTATGTGTTCACATCCCATGTCTAGGTGGCAAGTAATGAAATTATCAAATAGCAGGGTTGAAATATTTGGCACTTCCAAATCCTGAGATACGAAAAAGAATCTTCTTAAGTTGTGTACTTACGATAACTGGAAGTAGATCTCTTCTGATCTCTACAACCCAGACATTGTTTGTTAGTCCCTGGTTCAACAGCAGATACTTTGCTAGTTCAGTAGGGAAAGAACTGTCTTGATAGTTCTTGTGTTTATGTAACTCTGTTCCATAGGAACTTAGGTGGTGATAGCTCCCGTGTGAGCCTGTCTGCTTTAGTAGCCCATCAGAAATGTCAGTCAGGCTAGCTTGTCCAGTTGTAGAGTTTGAGGTAAATTGTGCCTGATCAAGATGCTGTGCTGTGCCAGGACACACTTGGGTTTAGAGCACACGGGCTTAGGCAGACACAGCTGAACTGGCCCTGTGCAAGAGGAGCCCAGTGCCAGATGCACAGATATTTGGGCTGGCTGTGGCACTAGAGCAGTGCCATTGGCACAGTGCTGATGCCTGGGACTGCTGGAACGTGTCAGTTCTGCTTTCAGACTGCAGCTGCTGTGTCTGCCTGCAGATACACTGTGTGCATGTGGCAGCCCAGGGGTTGCATTTTGCCTTTTAACTGTGCCTGTGTTGTGTGATCAGAAACTGTTCTGAATTTCTGCAAAATAACTGTGTAAAGCACTTTACACAGAGCTGTCAAGCTCAGTGAGAATGTTGCTTTTGATTGGTTGGTTGGTTTTTTTAATATATTTAGCCCTTAATATTTTTCTGTTTCTGATATATGTATTTACAGTCTTTGAAACACTTGGAAAACATGGAATAGCTGAGAGGTTCTGTGGTTCATTTATCTCACAAAACCCCCTTCTTCTTCACAGTCCTTTTCTTTTTTACCAGCCAAGGAGCTGGTTACTTTACCAGTTTGGATCTGCACTGTGATTCCACTATTGCTGATGGACTTTGCTTTTGAAATTCTTCCTTCTGTTTGAACAGCCTTGATAGTTAATGTCTGCTCACAGGCTGAGCAAAATGCAGGTGTTAATAGCAAAGTTCTTCATGTCATACATTTCATAAAGGTACTTGTGTAGTCTGTTCTCCTAAATCAGTTTACAAACTGCTCACCCCCCTCAACTATATAGTTCTGTTTATTTCAACAGCAGAGTGATCTTACAGTGATCTTGCTTTATCCTTTTAGTATCATGGGCTTTTCATGATACTAAAACCCAGAGTTTTGTAGTTTGCCTATTAATCTAAAAACCAGAAAGAACACATTTCCTCTTAGAATGTAAGAGTTTGAATTTGCATTGAGATTCTCAGCATATTTAAATGAATCAAGTTATGTCTTAAGTATACTCTAGGAGTTAGTGTCTGACTTGGCATCTGTGGTTTGTTTCACAGAAGTCCGTTTCTGAAATAGAGAATTTCTGGAGCTTCAGGTGACCATTAGTTACTAGTCTACACAAATTTGAAGTCAGCACTTGCCAGACAGGCTGGATGATTTGGGTTTTTTGTCTTTATGGATCCCTAGAAACCATTTTTTGTTTTCTCCCTCCCTTTTCTCTTAAAATTGTTAGCTTGGTTTTGCAGAGTGGGGGATAAATTTTGAGGCTGAATCTCTCTTGCACATGCTTTAAATTGACTGAGGTATGCAAAGCATTGGGCAAGACGAAGTATCTTGAACTAAAGATTAGACATTACTATGTTCACAAACTTCTCATCCTGTCAGTTTAGAAATTCACAGAAAAGACACTGTCTCACTGCTGGTATCTTAATACCTTCTATTGAGTGTATACTACAAAGGAAAGCAAGCAGTTACTGGTGACTAATTTTTAGTCACTTAGGAGTTTAGAACTAACTTAAAGAAATGGGAACAGCAAACTGATAAATATGCTTTAGATTTTCTTTTCCTTTTTTGATAGAGACGTTTTTAATATACTTGTGCTGTAATTAAGTTCTTGACACTGTATAATGTATTTTTAAGTAGGGAACTCTTACTTGTACATGAAGATTTTATTTGGGTAATGAACTACTCTTCTGAGGTTGAAAATGAGCGCAGTGCTCAGATGGAAGATACAGTCAAAAATAATATTGACTTGAACTGTTTTGCCTAATAAGCTTATTTTGACAAGTCACATGGGTCTAAATTTGCTTCTGTTATGTCTATTAATAACCTCTTTTTAGTAAAAAAAAATCTTTCTGTCACAGCTGTGGAACTAGAGGGTTTTTTTAAAGAAAAACACCTTGTGAAGAGCATAAAAATTGTGTCAACAAAAGACTTTGTACTGAAAAAACCCTCAGGAGCTGAAATTGTAATTTCCTTGGATTTCTCTTGTTCTTACACTTACTCTTGACTTTGGAAGAATTCTAATGAAATTTTGAACTTTGCAGGTTGCTACTCCAGGTGTTAAACAAGGACCAGCTTCCCAGGCAGCACCTCAGCAGCCAGTAATAGCTGACAAGCAGGCGGGTCATGAACCTGCCTCTCCACGAAGTCTTCAGCGTTCAAGGTACATTGAAGTGCTTCTCTGTTCTGTCCTTACTTTTCTGTCTGGATTAAGTGTGAGCTGTATATGTTGCAATTAGTAGACTCTTCTTTGGCCTGTTTACTGAACATAAGATTTAACTGCTGCCACTGAGATGATGCAGCTAAGTACTTTTGTTACATAGTTGATGTGGTAGATTCTCCATTTTTTGGAGTAACCATTAGACTTCATTCTCACAGAAGCAAAATGGAACTCATAGTTGGTGCTCTGTCATTCTGGTGTCAATTTTACAAGTGATTCCTTGTATTGTGATTTCAGAGGGTGAAGTTTCTCTGTCTGTGCAGTTATAGAATCTGTGATTTGCTTAATGTTACATGTTTGTAGTGTCTTGCTGTAGTAAAGTTTGATTTTTTTAAATAAGTATGTTGTTTTGGTCTGTCAAGTGATTTTGCTGCTGTAATGAAAGACATTAAAAATTAAATTTCACAAATACCTTTTCTTGGCCAGATTTTTTTATCAACATTGCAACTTACTCAGATGTTGCATGATACAAACATTTAATCATTGACTGGAATTTTTCTTTTGGGAAGATGGACTCTTCATAGTGTTAGATGTTCTGCATTTTGTCATGTTGGTTCCAGGATCTGTAAACAAAGATGTGTCATAAGATCCATTTGTGGTGGAGTCATGGTACAGAACTGTGGCAGGAAGAGGTTGACTTTTTTAGAGGTTCTGTAAATCTACAGTTCTTAATAGCTGGATTTTTAGAGTGGTTAAATAAGGTGTATGGTATGGTATTAAAAAACCAAACAAAAATCTAAAACCCAATACTCTTTCATTGTCAGCTTACCTAAAGCTTACATGGTGGTGCTTTCCAGATCATAAAATAGCAAGGTCCTTTTATCTGCCCTTCTGGGACTAATAACAAAGGGGACCTTTGTTTTCTTTGTTGGTTTTGGCTGGTTTTGTGTGGAGAAGGGAGTTATTTTGTGTTTTTGAGGTTTTTTGGGGAACTGGGTTATCTGTTGAGTGCTTGGCAGTCTGTGCCAGAAGCTGGCTTTACTGGAGACTCTGCAGTATTAACAGTTTGAGGGTATAAATACAAGCAAGCCAGAAGTTTTGAGTTTTTAATGTAGGTTGTTTTACAGACACTGGATTCTAATCTTTGTCAGATTACAAACCCATAACCCATTTATCTTCTTTGAGGAGAATAAAGGCATACTGTCCAGCTCTAGTCCCTAGTAATTATGGATGCTATTTAAATCTTTCTCAATTACAGTACCAAAGATAAAATTACACTTCGCAGAAAGCTAAGCTATTTTATGAGGAGTGGTGAGGTTTTAGGGGATAGCTCTCAGTCACAGGCACTTTTGTTCCTTGCTCATAACTCTTTCCCCATAGGAGATCTTCCCTAAGAAAGGTGGTCATATTCTTGGAAATATTTACCATGGCTTGGAGTCTGAGTCGGTGCTGGTGAGCATTTGGCCTACTAGTCCATAGCTCACCCTCCTTTTGGGTTACATGACCTTGTACTCTGGCATGACCCTTAGCTACAGGAGTTTAGGGATCTGCTGGCCCTCTGCAAACCATTGATTGCTCCATTTGGCATTGGTGTTGGTGGGGGAAGCAGAGTTTGCCCCAGCCCTGCTGGAGCAGGGGCGTTGTGCAGGTAGCACAGTCCCGTGGCTGCGGGGGAGGCGGTGCAGGAGGCAGTGTGCAGGCTGGGATCAAAGATACTGAGACAGTGTTAGTATTGTGCAGTATCCTGTAGCTCTCAAATTAATGCTCTTTTGTCACTGGTGTATTGTGCATCATGAGCTCGTGCTGTTCAGTTTGCTTTGGAATTGTCTCATTTGCAAAAAGTGGAAAATTAAGGAATAGGTGACTTGGAGAAACCTGTGTGACTGATATTCTCTTCTGTAGAGTGCAGTGGAGTTGAATGAAAGTGCAGCAGCTCAGATGTTGGTTTTCTTAACCTGCAAAAGATGTGCTGTGTCCAGGCAGTTTGTCTGAATTGATATGCAAGAGATGATTCCTTTGTAGGTGAAAGCAGTCAGCTGGACTGGGAACTGCTCTTGGGAGCTGATGTCCTTTGCTTTTATAGGAGTGAGCAACAACTTAGCAACCTGAACTGTGGACAGATGGTCCAAAATCGCTTTAGCTCTGTGAATTAAGGTTGCATTTTTCTCCAGCTTAAATACAGATTAATTGAGCAGAAGTTAATCACAACTACATTTTCTTGGCATATTAAAAGTTTAAATGAATGGAGGTAGAATTATTTTTGACTTGTTGGGGTAGAAACACTGTATAAGAAAACCTGAGTAGCTATTGCTGACTTTTTAAGAAGCGAACATTTGAGCCATTTAAGTTGGGAAATTATTACAATGCAGGTATACAGTGGGTTTGTCTGTTAGAGATTATTCCAAAGGCACACTGTGAATTCTGGCTACTTTAAAAATGAAACAAAATGAGTGCTTCTATAATTAATAGCTTCATCAGGTTGGTAGTTTCTTTTTGTTTTCAGAAAGGACTGGGAACATTTTTCCTTTACCTTGAGAAAGTGCTGTGAAGGGAGGTATTTAATTTCATTTTTTGTAGGTTGTAAGATATTGTTGTTTGTAGTAGTGTATTTTAGAACCATTCTGTTCTCATACCCTTGTTACAGATATTTTTGCCTCCCTGGAGGCATTCTGTTACTTGTGGCATAGTCAGTCTTTCTGACTCAACTAAGGCAGGTATTTGCCTTCAGTGAAGTATTTAAAAACACTGTGGTAGTTTGGAACAGTCATTGCTGCATTCATAGCTCCCCCTGCTGCTAACATAGCAGTGCCTAGGATATTTTGTGACAGTATGTTTTAGCCATAATTAAGATACAACTTTATTTTTGAGAGGCCGACAGACTTTATTTATTTATTTTCTTGAAACATTCCTGATGTGTTAGAGTGATTTTTACTGATTAAGTAGGAGTAGGAGAAGACAGGCTGATAAATGAAAAGGAGGCAAGTCATATGGGGAGCTTTAATTCCAGTAGAACTAAGGACTAAATAAGGTTATGTCTGAATTCTCTTTAGTTAATAAATGTGGCTTTTCTCTGCATCATCACTATGCTGATGCTAAATGAATATATTGAAACTTGGAATAATTTAGTTTGGAAGGGAATTCTAGTTATGGTCTACTTAGGTCCCAATTTAGAGTAGGACTGGCAAGATTGAATTGCTAAGAGCATTATTAAGGTGATTTTTTAAAATATCTCAGAATATCTTCTTCTAATGTTTGACTACCCTTACGGTGATTTTTTTTTCCTCACATCTAGTTAGAATTTCCCTTGTTGCAACTTGTCTCTGCCTCTCTGTGCATGCCTGAAAAGAGCCTGGCTGTTCCCCCCAAAAGTAGTAGAAATTTGTAAAAAGATCCCTCAATCCCCTTTGCTCAGTCCTCCCTTTTCCAGGCTGAATAAACTGTTAGCTACAGCATGTGCTTCAGCCTTCAGCCATCTGTGTGGTCCTCTGCCACATTCCTTTGCTATAGCACTTTAATTCTTGTCTGGTTTTAGCCTTCCCACTGCACAGTGCTCCAGATACTGTGAATCTCATAAGCTCTGAAGAGAGGGGAGGAATTGCTTTTTTTTATAGGGGAAGTGCTTCAGCCCTCTCATAATCTTGGTGACTCTTCTCTGGCTTCATTCCAGCAGGTCCATGTCAGACATCCAATTTGTTGGCTGTAATTCTTAATGCTGTAACTCTTTGCAAGTGTGAGTTGATTAGGATAAATGTTTGGGCATTGGACTAGAAAAATAGTTGCATTTTGTAAGGATGTTTTCAGTTTTCAAGGGGACTGACAGGTGATGAATCAAGAGTCCTTTAAAATTTGGTGCTCCTTCATAATACTTTCTTCTTGCCTGTAAGTGATACAAAGTTTTGAGAAACAGACTGAAATTATGGCCTGTGTTGAAAAGCGTCTGCCAGTGGGACTTGTTAAGTACTTACACAATTAGTGCTACTATTTCTCAGTGTATGTAGTGCCAAAGAACATCATTACTGTGAGGTACCATCCCTGTTATGCTGAGTATGTTCCAGTAAAGCAGTCAAGTTTGGTGGCTACAAACACACTGCTCCTGTGATATTTCTGTTCTGAGTGCATTACATGAAAACGTACAATGTCACAAAACCATCTAGGTTGTGTTTTGACATGAGTAGTAAACTTCTCAAATCCCATATGGCTTTATTTTCAGATCAGGACATCAGGCATTGTTCATAATGATTAAACAGGAGAACCTCTATTGAATAAACCTGTTTTACTCCCATCTGATACATCATTACTGAGAATCTTGGGTTTGCAGGTGTTTGAAGGAAGAACATACATGTATATATTCTGTATCCAACACCATCTAGGCATAGCTTATACCTCTTGAACAGCTGTCAGAGTTAAAAACCAGAGGAACACAAAATCTACCAAACAACAATAAACCTGTTACATTGTAGCACTCAAACAGTTCCAGTAAAAGTTAGAAGTTTATAGAAAAGTGGCACAGGTTTGGTCTACCAGAAGTATTTACTTGTGGTTTGAACACTTTATGTATTTTCATGCCTGGAAGCAATGAATTTTCAGTGTTCATTTCTCTACAGGTTCATGTATGTTTTTAAATGCTCACTTGCTTTTTAAAATTCTCTCTTCTAGTAGTCAAAGAAGTCCATCACCAGGTCCAAATCATACCTCTAGCAGTAGTGCATCAAATTCAACACCTGCACCACAGAATACATCTGTACGACCCACATGTTCATTAACACCTACGCTAGCAGCACACTTCAATGAAAACCTTATAAAGCATGTTCAAGGCTGGCCTGCAGATCATGCAGAAAAGCAGGTGAGTACTCCTTTGCTTTGTTACCTGCTAAGAGTGCCTCATGTAGCTTAAAATTTGAGGTTCTTACTCAGGTTGCTTTTTCTAGGAAATGAAAGTATTTAAAAACCCCACAAATTCTGATGCTTGTCCTTAGGCAGAAGAAAGGAGAGGAGAGGAAAAGAGAGTTTAGGCCAGACCTGCAGATTTTACAAGTGTTTGCCTCTCAGCAGTTGGGTATTTTTAATGACTCACTTGAAGTCTCAGGGCTTTTGAAATTCTCTCAGAAGAGTAGCTATCCTCGTAACAATTATCTTACTGCTAAAGTTCTGTTAAAATTTGCAAAGAATGTAGATTTCAACATACTTTTTAATAATGATATTTTTGTTAAGTGGAAAATGTTATAAATGAGGTACAGAGTCAAACTATTTGAGATTACTCCACAGTTTTAGTTACTGACTTGTTTTACACAGTGAGAAAGAAACTCCATCTTGTTTGTAAATTGATGTAGAGTACTTAGACTGAATTTGGGCTGTTTTTCCATAATGGGAAATCCAGTAGAACTGCCATCCATATATTATAGCTAATTGTATGAAACCTGTTCTGCTGTAGTAATACAAGGAAAGTGAGTGCATGTCAGCTACTTGGAATGTATTACTCAAAGGCACTGTATTGGTTATTGAATCTAGTTCAATTCTTTCTATAGACAGCACTATCTGATGCAGTCTGTTTGGGATAATCATTTCCCTAGCCCAGTTTACTTTGGTCTTTTGAAGAGCTGTTGCATGCTGGCACAAGCCTACACTGGAGACTTTTGGGTAGTAACTTGCAAGATGACTCTTACATGCACAGTCTAGAGACCCTGTTAGGGTTCCTGCTTCTTTTCATTGATTTTTTAAAATCGGTTTTAGGACATTACCAGCCTGTACTGAGTCAAACACTGTGCCATTGCTGTGGAGTGTCTTTAAGGAAAAGGTGCACCGTAGGCACTTACCTATGGCCTTGGTCTGTAGTTTTGAAAGTATTATTTTCACTGTGTACTGAATTCACAAGTATCTTAATATAGAAAACAGATTATGCAGCGCATAGGTTGTAGGGGGAGGGTTTTCCCTTAGAAAATAGAGATGAAAAAACTCAGCTAAAGCTATGCAGTCATGTACTCAGATGGCTACTTCTCCCTTTGTGCTGCATGCTACATGCTGTGTTGTCCTGTCTGCTGTTTCAGATGATTTCACATTGGTAGTGTTTATAGACCAGTTTCGAATAGTAACACTTGGGGCACTTAAGTGAGAAATTTGATATAAAAGTGAATGAAAGTAGAGGTGCAATGCATAGTGAAGAAGATAAGATGGATCAAAGTAGAGAGACTAAAAATGCAGTGCTTTGGTTTCTTAAGATAGCTGCTAGATATATAGTGTAACTTAAAATGAGGGCAGAAGAGCACATGCCAGAGTAAACTGAAAAATAAGTAAGTAAATAAATTAGAAGAGTCAGGACAGGTATGTGCTAAAGCAGTCAGACTTGAAGAAATGTGCTGTCAGTAGTTAACAGCTAAAACATTCTTGAACCATAGCAGTTACCTCACAGAACTCATAAAAAGCACTTAGCATGGAAAGTTAAAAACAGTTCAGTAATTGGAGTTGTGCAGGGAAGACATGGGAAGTTATATCCTACTAGAGACCAGGGTGCTCCTGGATGTTAACAAACTCAGAAAAGAAAACTTTTAATGTAGGCAGTTAGAACACAAAATGCTGCTTTGAACTGGAGAAATGCCAGACCTGTGTTAAAATAACATTATTTTTGGGAAGGAAAAATTAAGCATACAAGTACCTAAGCAGATGTGGATGAATCCCAGTAGGTAACTATGCAGCACACAGCCACTTGCTCCCTCTGCCCCAGTTGCATAGGGGAAACAATGAGGCAGAAGTGAGAAAACTCATGAGTTGAGGTAAAAGCAAGTTAAAGAGTAAAAGAGGGTGGGGGAAAGTGATGCAAAGCAGGCACTACCAGCCAGCCAGTGCCCAGCCTGTCCCCAAGCCATGGCAAACCCCAGATTTACTGCTGAGCATGACACATTGTATGGTACGGAGTAGCCCTGAGGTCAGCTTGGGTCAGCTGTCCGAGTTTTGTTCCTTCCCTGCCCACTGTCCACCCACAACATAGTTGCTGCATGGAGAGGGGGTCAGAGAGAGAAAAGGAGAAACCCTTGATGTGTAGGGTCTGCTTAGAAATAGCTAAAACATTGTGTTGTCAGCACTGGCATGGTCACAGATTGAAAACATGGCACCATGTGAACTGCTGTGGAGAGGATTAATTCCATCCCAGCCAGACCCAGTGTAGTGGAGGATAACCTTGCTAAACAGTAATGCTGCAGGGAAGGCTGTATTTTGAAACAATTTTTCCATGTGCCACTTGAAAGAAGTCCTCTTCCTTATTGCATGTAATAAACAGGGCCTATGAGTAATTATACTGGTCTCCTTGGTGCTGTTGAGGAGTTCTCTGGAGTCATATTCAGCTCAGTGATGACACTTTGAGAAATGCAAAATTGGGAATCAGATAGGTCATGCCCTTTAAATTTACACTTCAGCTTGTCTCCAGCTGACTAAGTGGGAATATTAAAGTAATGGAGTTGGTCTGTTAAAGAACACTTGAAGAGGGTTGCAGAGGTTTTTTTGTCAGGTAGAAGGTAGCTGGAAAGAAGATGGCATTCAGTTATTTTTGTCACTAAGGCTTAATTAGATGGGAAATTTAAGTCTGCCATTGAAATAATGGTTGGAGAGTTTGAACTACTTGAGCAAATTACTTTGGAAACTCCAAGCCCTATCACATACTGTCTTTCAGGATGGTCAGGTAAACATTTGTTAGGATCAAGAAAGTCTATCCTTGCTTTTTAGTGTGGGTTGGACAGTTTCTGGGCAGCAGTGTTGTTTATTTTTGATTCAAAATGGGCTTTTGTAGAGACCTTAATGTGCTTCTGATTTAATACTCCCTTTTGAAATGAGAGTGCTTTGCTGTTTCAAAAGACACTCATCCAGCAATTCTCTGGCTACTGCCAGTTGTTTCCAGTGCATGATTCAAAATCCTGACCTTTCTGTGTACTCACTGCAGGCATCAAGATTACGTGAGGAAGCCCATAACATGGGAAGTGTGCATATGTCAGAAATTTGTACTGAATTAAAGAATTTAAGGTCTTTAGTTCGAGTATGTGAAATTCAAGCAACTTTGCGTGAGCAAAGGTAAGTGTGTGCTCTGTGCTTATCTTCAGTTCTCAAGGTGTTATTAGAACTTCCATTCTGGCATTATTTTGCCTGAGTTCCATTTACTGATGACTTTATAAGTACATCAGTACTTGCTGCCTTTGGAAGCTGTCTTCCCTGTGTACATTCTGCCTGTTGCTCTCCACTATATAGAGCCACATACGCAATTTCTGCATCTATTTCTTTGGATAGAAAAGAAATATCTTTGCAGATACCTTAGTGCATTACAAAAAACTGGTAAACTCACAGTATTTCAGCATGCTTCTAGAGTATCAGCCCATACATAATGCATAGATCACATAGGTACACATCTGCACAGTTCATCCTGATCTGAAACACTACACTTTATGTGAGAGATTCAACAGGTCTAAAGCCAGAGCAAATTTGAACAGGTGTAATTCACATCACAAGCTAAGGAAGAATTAATATTTGCTTATAGCTAAGTAGACTTTGCTTCTTAAGCCAGTGATAGCAGGTGTCTTGTGTATCACTGAAGTGATACACAGCCACACTTTTGAGTACTTCTGTGCAAGATTGAAAACTGTAATCTTAAAATCCGTGCTCAGAATATTCACCAGTAGTCATGATCTTGAACCTACTTTCATTCTCAGTTTCTTTTTTCAATGATATTATCCCAACTATTAAGTCACACTGCAGTTTGAATACAGTGCCTCTGATTTACTATTTGAAGCTACCTTAATTGTGTTGCATGTTGTTAAAAAAGCCACAATTATTCTACAAGCTCTTGTATTTTGGCAGTTAATGAAACAATCCTTTAGAAGTAGGCTATAATGTATTTGTAAACCTTTCCTGCTAAAGAATTAAAAATACCCATTCTTTCTGAAGCTTTATTTTATAACTTCACTATGTGAATAATGATTTCTGTAGTATATTTAATGAACTGCTTGGTTTCTTAGAGTTTTAATCTCCTAAGGTGTCATTTGTCTCTGAGTGCACATTTGATCTGAAATAATGTGTCAAATGCCATTGTTCAGCCCATTAAATAGCACCTTCTTTCTTGTACACTTTGTATCCTTAGACTATCAGTGGTTAATTATTATTATGACTTTGAGCCTATAGTAACATGTATCTTTTATTTTTGCTGCAATCCCAAAGATGTGGAATACAAGGCATAAGTAACCAAGTTGATGGGGGAGGCTTTTGCAAAGGATGGGATTATCAAAATCAATACATTTCTGTACTTCTGCACAGAAGAGTGGTACTTAAACTTCTTCTAAGAAGGAACATCATCTCTAGACAAAACACATACATTGTTTGAATCATAACTGACAGCATGTGAAAAGGCACTTTTCATTGACTGATATATTTTATGGGCCCATGCCTTGAAGTTAAATGTTATCTTTTTAGTGTGTCTATCTTAATATATTATTTTCCACCTACTTTTCAGTAGAAAATTCATTTTTAGTGAACTGGGCACATATTTGTAAAGTGTTCCACAGAAGTGCTGAATTGATGCTTTTTCTGGATTTATTAAAGTTGCTTCAAACCTCATAGAATATTTATATAAAACCTAAACTCTCCCTAAGTATTTCTTATTTCACTGACATGTTTGCATTACACTTCAGCATCATGAAAAGTGGTTTCAAAATGTTCAGTAAAAATTCTGGAAAACAGTCCTGTAAACCAGATGTTCCTTAGTCACAGTAATTGCTTGTGTCAGTTCAGAAGAAGAAAAAATGTATAAAAAGTTGTGAGCAATAGAAATTTATTTCTAAGCAAGGTGTAGTTACAACTTTTTTTTCTTAGACGCCCTTTAATGATGCCTCAAATATTTTTGAGATTGGAACTTACCATCACCGGAGACTACCATTAGCCACAGAGCCAAATATCAAAAAAAAAAGTGGTGCACCTAGAAGAAAACTCACTTTTTAAAAGAAAAGTGAGCACTTTAGGTAGTTTTACAATCTCGAAAAACTGCATGACACAGCCATAATGCTGTTGTCCAGATTATTCAGTTACTTGGCTTACTTGCCAGTGTCCTGCTTTTTCTGGGAGCTACATTCAAGTGAAGAGCAGACCTAAACATAACTTTGTATCAGTCATAATAGAAATAGAGCAACTTAATTTTTTGAACTAAAGTGTCAAATGTACCAAGCCTTTGTGCATCTGCATATGGCTGAAGGTTATTGGGAATTAACTTAATACCTGAATTGTTTTAATGGGGCTGAGGAACTTGGTATCTTTCACTGAAATCGTACAAGTACTTGTGTAGGTGCTTTTTTAATACAGCTGTATAATGGAAATGTTTATACTAATTTGTTTCTTTTCTCTTGCAGGATACTATTTTTGAGGCAACAAATTAAAGAACTTGAAAAGCTAAAGAATCAGAATTCCTTCATGGTGTGAAAAGTTATAAACAATTGCACATGGTTTTGAGTACAGGAACTATTAAACTGATGCCCAGTCTTAACACTTTTGAGCTGCATTTGAGTAGACTTTGGACCGTTGAGCTGGGCAGAAAAAAAAGTTGACATGGGGAAGGGGACAGGAGGGAGTCAAATTCAGGGGAAAGATACAAGAATGATTTGTAAAACCCTTGAAATGTAGATTTCTTGTAGATGTATTCTTCACGTTGTAAATATATTTTGTAGAGTGAAGCCATGGGAAGCCATGTGTATCAGAGCTTAGACATCCAAAACTAATCAATGCTGAGGTGGCTAAATACCTAGCCTCTTACATGTAAACCTGTCTGCAAAATTAGCTTTCTTTTTTTTTTCTTTTTTTTTTCTTTTTTTTTCCTTTTTTTTTTTTTTTTTATTTATT
>VZRX01006173.1:362305-385232 GCA_013398075.1 Notiomystis cincta
TCTTTTTTTTTCCTTTTTTTTTTTTTTTTAGTTAATTTATCATTCAGAATTTTTTCATTTCCTAAAATTCAATGCAAGCGCCAGGCGATTTGTGTCTAAGGCTGCAACAGTTTGGGCGATGTACAAAATACCACGAAACAACAGTTTCCACACTTGCACCGAGTCGAGAGCAGTGCTTCTCCATTTCTGTTTTACAGAGAAATGTTTTTCATCTTCTGTGTTCCATTTCCCCGTGAAATCCTAAATCTGATTTTATCAGCTTTTTAATGCTTCTAATTTTCTCTTTTCTTAAGGCACTGTTGCTATGGCACTTTTTCTATAATCTTTTCATTCCTGTGTACAGTAGCTTAAAATTGCAGTGATTGAGCATAACCCACTTGTTTGTATAAATTATTGAAACGTATTTCCATTTGCACCCTGTAAGAATGGACTTAGAGTACTGCTGGGCATGTGTGCTGAAAGTACATTACTTGCTCAAATATAAGGAAATAGCCCAATGAACATGTTAACATGGTTGTGGGAGGGGAAAGAGGAAAAAAAAAGCTAGTCAGATGTGAATTGTATCTGTTGTAATAAACATGTTAAAGCAAAGAAACACTGGTTTTCATTTCCTTTGGTCAACACATTAAAATTTGGTCTTTTTGGGGATTCTTTATTAGAACTGTTCTTGTTGAACATTTTTGTACTTAAATAATTCCTCAAGGGAGGTTTTGTTTAAAACTTGTAAACAGGAAAATATGTATAAAATATTTAAGGAGATATAAAATTCAACAAGAATGATTTAAGACACCTCCCCAACAGTTGTCATATGTTAACTCCTGGTTTACCTGTCTTGATATTATGACATTTCATTTCGAAGGATGTTTGTGTTGTAGCTAACTGTTTAAGTCTGGTGCTGACTGCTGTTCTTAACCATCACAAAACGCTGAATTTGTGTAATTGGAGCAACTCACCGTTTGAAAATGGTGGAAAAGCTCAGCTTTGTATATTGTTTCCTAAAGTATATTAAAAATAAAAAAGAAACTATTGCTACTACAAAATAAACGTGACTTTTTCTTTGCTTAAAACCAACAGAAATCGTGATGGCAGTACTAGTTTAATATTTGTAGAGGTGTATATGTCACAGCAGTCTGTTAAGTAGGAAAGATTGTAGGAGATGGATTAAAAAAACAATTATACAGGTGTTGACATGTGAATATGTGATGCTTTGTGTTTTCTTCCTAAAAAATATTTTCAGCACCAGAAATGGTACTTGATTTTGTTTTGAGTGAGCTTGGACTGATTTTTAAAGTCAGGTTTTCATCAGTGGAAGCTGAATGCTCTGGTGTAACAAAACATTGCAAATGGAGCAAGTTGAAATACCTAACTAACAACAGCAATGGGAAATTGGGACAGATGAACTTAAAATTTTTCCTCACATTTTAACCCAATACGTTCTGTTGTGTTTCATATAATGCAAAATCATGTTTGATTTTTCTCAGAAAATGGAAGTGATCTTGAATGAATTAATTGGAACATACACTGTTTCTGTGTTTCTACAGACTGAAGGCTGAGTGACAAAATTCTTCTTGAGAGTTTCATATTTGCCTTGCATCCTGTGTTTGGAAGTTGCCCAGGTGTAGGGACATAGCATGTGAAATGCATGGTTGTGCAAGGCATCTCTCATCAGTGCTTGTCCTTAGTTCAGGTATTTTGCTCTTTAGTTACTTGCTGAGACAAAGGTGGCTTCTGTCTTAATAGTTATGCTGGGTCTATTTTCCGTGAGCTGATTTTGTTTCCTTTTGATGGTTATATTGCCCTCTGTAACATCCTGTATCAATGAGCTTCAGAAGTTAATTTTATTTGTAGAAAATTACTTTGGATTATTTTTTTTAAATCTGTTTTGAATTGATTTTCTTATGTTTAACTACTGCCTATTGATCTTGCAGTTTTACAAAAGAGTATCCTTTGCAGCCTAAAAATGCTAGTCTATCACTTGTAAACTTCCATAAAGTAGGAATGGTCACAGATAATTTGGGAGTCACAAAGATTAATGTGCCACTTTAACCCCCTAAGACCCCCTGCATAAATCACATCACACTGAGACTTGCTCTCTCTTCAGGTGATGCCCTCCCTAACTCAGCAGTAAAGGTGGCTGCTTTGTCACCATCTGGTGAGATGTTCTCAGCTTGCTGGGTTCTGTATTTGCTCACTGTGCCATAGCTTCCCCCCCCATGCTCCACACCCTTCCAGGACCTGGAGCTGTTGTTGCTGAGGAGGGACAGCCTGCCAGACTTTGACTAGTATTAGACAAGCTGGGGAGGAGGATTGCAAGCACTGCTTTCAAGTCGGCACTAACCAAGGAGTGGGTTAGGTTAAGGGCCTTCAAAAGGGCTTCACTGACTTGCAGATACAGTCCTGGCCTTACTGTGAGATCTGGAGACACCCTTCAGCTTCTCTAGTGGTGTGCTGAAGCCAGCACTGTAAAATCCTTGGGGAAAACACTGATTTTTCTCTTTCCTATCAAATCTTGTCTCTGAAGCTCGACAAAAATAACCAGGGGTGCTGAGACAAATTACTAGATTACCAGCTTTTCATTAATTATCCATCCTGAAACTGATGCTATCCTTCACACTGGTTAATTAAAGGGGTTTTATTAAATTGCTCTGCACCTGTAAGTCAAATCAAGTGAAATTCTCCTGGATCAGACCTTGTATTTTTCCTGGGCAGGTGTTGAGAAGGTGTTCAGATCAGAGCTGTGGGATGTGTTTTCTGTATTAATTACTTAACAGAGGTGGTCAAGGAAAAGTGATGAGAAACTGGGGAAAGAACTCTTGTTGGATATGTTGCTCTTGATTTTCTTGTTATGCAAGCAGCGTCAATGGGGGTAGTATTTAATCAAATGTGGCATGCTCAAGGACTACAGCAGGAGCAGCTTAATGTGATTATTAAATGACATGACTGATTCAAGGAGTCCCTGTTGTTACTTTATTTTTTATTGTTAAGGCACTCTAATACTTCTGCAGGTGAATATATTCCTTTCACTGACTCTGACCTGAAGATGCTGTGGTCAGCTGCTCAATTTGCATCAACTTTCCCTGCCTACACTGATCTTCTGTAATGATGCAGAGTTTTCTTTTCAGACTTGTTTTATTAATTCCATCTCCTTTGGTAGGAACATCTTATCCTTTGGTGGATACTGGTGCTGCCTTTACTGTTACAATTAAAAATAAATTCAGAAAGAGTGTATAATTGAGGCCAGGAAGAATTTAAAAAATAGCCATTCTTTTTTGGAGCAGCCTCACTGGAGGGGTATCCCCAAAGATACATGAGAAAATACTGGGTAGTTGTGCCATGTCTCCTAAGTCAGTGGGTCAAAGAAGACTGTGTTTTACTGTCTCCTCTTCATTCCAGTGTCACCTTACCTGTGGTGACAACCTGAGGACTTAGCAAAGCAGAGTCCTTTGTTGCTGTGAGTTTGGCTGCCATGGCCAGGACTGTATATTCTGCTGCAAGGAGGGAGGGGTGTGCCCTGGGCACCTCTGCCGTGCTGCCTCAGGGTACTCAGGAGTCTGCAGTGTGTAAGGGGCAGTCACTCCAGCTCTGCATCAACATACAACTGTTTTATCTGTAGTTAAATAACAAGTCCACTCTTGGAATTAGCTAGATGTCTGTGAATATGTCATCCTTACTGCTGATCCTGGAATAATACTCTGTCCTCACCAAATCGATCTCATTTACAGATACAAGATGATAATGAGGCACATCTGGATGTTTTAAAAATAATGTCTCAACTTACAGAAGTTTCCAGCAGAGGAATGTTCTGAGCTAAAGTGCCATCTCATTGACATCAGCATTACTTTTCTGCCCATCATTGCTGATTAATGTTATGTGGAAGTTTCTTTTGGTTTGGCTTTCTTACTTGTTTTATATTATTTCTTAAGAATCAGAGCTTTCGATGTGGGAGGACTCTGTTTTGTTGCCTAGCAAAAGAAAACCCTTTTTTGTGACAGTTGTTTTCCTGTAGTCAGTCAAGCAAAAGCTTCCATTTCCAACTGAGATCCATATAGATGCTGACTTCTGCAAAAAATTCTTTTCAGCAATATTCAAGTTTTGAATTCCAGTTACACATCACTCTTTTTCGATATATTTTAAGTTTCTCTGTGTTCTGTCTCTGGTGTACAACAGATGCTTGAAAAGATTCAGTCTTTCGTAGCTGTAGGCATTACCTTTATCCTTCTAACCTTCACAGATGCCTGTGTTGCTGCTGTACTAACCTGTCTGCAGTTGTTTCCTAGATGCTCCTTGATACAGATCCCTGTATATTCCAACCTTGGCTTTTTGTCTGGGGAGCCTCTCTGAGGGAGAGGACTCTCTACCACTCAGGGCTCCAGCTAGCTGAGAATCTGGAAGTCACAAAGCACTTTCCTCCTCCCTAATAAAAGCACTAACCCACCTGATCTAGGACTTTGTAGAGAATGAACTGTCAGGTTTTGTCTGCCATGGGGACTAGGAACATCCTGGGAAGTCTTGTTGCATCCTGGGCGGGTCCCACCTGGAGCTGATGTGCCATCTGCAGCTGTGCTACACAGCTCCACATAGCAGAGTTAGCACAGCAGGTTTGCAAGCACGGCTTGAACAGCCTGATCTTCCCAGCAGTTACTCAGGATGTGTGACACTATTTTGTCACTTTCTGTTAGCCAGACGTGCCAGAGAGCATTTGCAAAGGGATGCCACCTACTCCTGCATGCAGCACCGTGCTCAAAGATAATCCCTGTGCTCCAGTGTGAAATCTCAGAATCTGGGCTGTGTAAAACTCTGTTAATATAGCAATACTCAAAATGTGTAATGAGGCTCATCTTCCTTTTCACTGTATATTACAAGAAGATCATTCATGGAAAATACTGTCGCAGTCCTCTGTATCAGCAGCTAGAATTTGAGTGCAAGTCACTTAAATTGATTCTCCTCATTCTCCCCATTCTCCCAAATTTCTAAAGTTGGCACATGGAGGTCAGTTAGTGTGTTACCTCAGAGTTCTGAACAGCCTGGACAGCTTGCTTCTGCCTGGCCAGGCAGATTTGCTGACAAGGTCTTACATACTTCTCTGGGCAAAAATCTGTGATTGAACTTTTTTTCAGTGTAATTGGGATGCTGTCAGAATTTGACTGGGTTCCTGTTCTGCTGGATGCATCCTCGTTAGTAGCAGAAAACTTGTCCTGGGAAGAGTTATTTGGTAAAATGACCAAAGCCCATGGCAGATGGTGCTACAGAAGGTGAGTGTGTTGTCAGCAAGTCTGGACTATGTGACAGTGCCAAGGAGCTCTGATGTCCATCAGTTCCACCCAGGTTTCTTTAGCTGCTGCTCTGCATCCTCAGAGTAAAGGCTTTTCCTTTCTTCCACACTTTGGAAGGTTTAATAAAACTTCTTGTTTGTGTTGGAGATTCAATTTCACAGTAAGTCTTCTGTCTTTATTTTTAATGGAAAAGCTATTAAACCACTGACAACCTGTCCATCTTCACCTGCTAAATAAAATTGCCTTTCTGCCTGCAGTAACAGTGCCAGTAGAAGCACGGATAACTGAACCTCTCGATACTGCTCTGATTTTAGAGTAAAAATTCCCAGAGTTCACTTTGACCTAGGGTTGTCTCTGAATTTAATTTAATTTTTAAAAAATAATTAATTGTGCATTTTATTACATCCCGTGGCACCTCTTCACCTGAACAATTAGAGATGGGAGTGTGGGTGTGTTTAGAGTGGAATTCGAGTATCACACTGATAGGACAAGATCTTTTAGGACTCTTGTTTGCCTCACAGGTTGTTTCACTGAAAGAATTGCTCGGTGAGGGTGAGGCTTCACACAGCTTATCTGACACCCAGCTCCCTGCAGAAAGAAGAGACCCTTGCTTACTGCTTCCCTGCTCCTGCTGAGTCCTTTTTACCAGCCCTGAAGGAGTCCAGGGAGTAAAGCCCCAGCAGAAACCTGCCTGGTAAATGTGTCACTGACTTCAGAAGCTGACTGGGCTCACACCAAGGAGCCAAGACAGGGCAGGGCTGGCACCTTCTGGTACATTCTGGCAAATGCTCTTAAAACTCTGAGCTACGTGTGCAGAGAGAAGGAGCTTGGGACATGGAGACTGCTCCAAGTTAAGCATGTTTTCCTGGGGTTTGGCTGTGTGTATGCTTTCATGTGAAGATTTCACCTCTGAATTTGTATCTGCTGTGCATTTGAACAAACTTACAACAATCAAACTGCTCTATTAACATGAGCTTTCAGGTAAGCATAATGAAGGTCTAACTATCAAACATATTCTTAATATCAAAGCACCCATCCCAAAGTAAACAGTGCATCTTTAATAGGTTTGGTCTGTAGAGGAATCAGTGTCTCCAAGGAAATGCTATTCCTCTTCAACTACTACTCTCTTAAACTAACACTGAACTGCTATTCTTGCCCTGGATTGTCTCATCAGATACCAAACCTCTCTGAAGAGAGAAAATCTGCCTGGCTGTCCTCGTCTGCCATCTGATGAGTTTGGAGCATCTCCTGAAGTCCGTAGCTGTAGTGTGAGGGTCCTGCAGACTCCGCCGCAGGAGCCTTGTGAGCGCGCACGTGCCCTGACTGCGGGTGCTGAGCAGCCAGCCAGGCTGGGGACCTGCCACGGCCCCTGGGCCAGCTCGGCTGCTTGGCACACCTCTGCCCTTGGACATGGGGAGGCACAGGCTCTGTCTCTGCGTGTGTTCTCTCTCACTCTCCAGGCAAGCTGCCTCACTCCTGGGGCAGCTGAAACTGTTGGGGTGTGAGCGGGTGTGGCAGAACGTGGTACCTGAGCTGGGCCAGTGCTGCCCCTGGCTCAGCAGACAGACTAATGCATGGCCTGAGAAGAAGCCTCTGCTTCAGCTGGCACTTTACCTAACTGGAGTTTTTAGTGCAGTAGTAGCTGAGGAAGCTCCCAAGTGCAGGAATCTCTCTGCCACATGCAGGGCATTCAACTTCGGAGGGTCAGAGCAAGAGAACTACCAAAAAGAGGGTTCAGGAAACCACATCAGGGTGTCAGTGCTCACCTGAACTGCATTCAGGACTGCTGTAATGGTCAGCTCAGATCTAATCTTGGTAATGCTAGGCCAGACCTCTGTTCCTCTGGAAACTGGCTTCCTTTTGCTTAAAAATCAACGTCAACAATTTTGGGGCTCTAATACTCCACCTAGAATAATCTTTGGTAAAATCCCTAAATCTCTGTGTTTCTCTCCTAGATAACATTTGTGGCTTTCTCTCCTAATTATTAATATATTGGAATTTGTTTACATTGTTTAGTACCTGGAGTCAGTACTGATTGTCCTTGATCAATATAAGATTAAGTGGAGTTGATATGTTAGGTGTAGTTTTGTGACTGACTTATTTTAATCTGAAATGTCAGCAATTGTTTCAAGCTACTTGAGATTAGAGGTTCAATTTAGAATACTTTATTGATCAGAAGGCAGCAGTTTGATAGGTGGTTCATGGGAGTTTGTCCTATGCTTTTGCAGTTTCACAGGACTGACCTTCATGGCATTGATGAAGTGTAATGGTGGTCTGAGTTTCACAAGAATCTGCCTTTTGCAGTCAGGAGTGGGATTGATACACATCATCCCTGGGTAGTACTTAGTAAGAGAATTTACTTCAGGCATGCTATAGATTGATTATTCAGCAATTAGTAGTCTGAAAACAAGTTTTCATTATCATGCATTGACCCAAATAGCTGCTACTATTTTTAGGTAAGTTACTCATGTGATAAGATTAAGTTCTGCTCACATCCAGTGTGCCCACCCAGGGCACTAGATTTTGGAAGATCTAGTGTGAAAACACTGAGGTATGGAGAGGCTTAAGCCTCAGGCTTTTGTGGTGATACATGGTTTTACAGGGGGACCACCTTAAAGAATCCTGTCATTAACTTCTTACGTAGCTGTTTAGGAAAAAGTCTTATATATCTAATGACATTCTGTTCTTTTTACTGCCTTGTTCAACTCCAGTGGGATTTGGATTATTACAAGAGTTTTCACAAGGAAATTTTGTTAATCACATTTTTTCAGCAATGGCATCTTAGGCTGACAAGTAGAAATATTGAAATAACCTCATATTTTGTACCTCTTCATAGTAGAGTTTATAAGATTTTTTTTTTCTTTAGAGCTGGACTGATTTATTCACTTATACAGAGTTATTCAAGAGACAGAATTTCTTTCTGGGAATCTAGCACATTTGTGATGATTTTGATGTGCTTTTTTCATACCTTCATCTTTTTTTTCTTTTTTCAGCCAGTGTGTGTAAATGAGAAGTGTTGTCATAAACAGTGTACCCTAAAACCCCTGAATTTTAAAAAAAACTATGAGAGTTTAATACTTTGCTGAGGGAAGGAAAAAGGTAAAAGTTAAATCAGATTTGCCTGTTCATTTTGCTACACACTGGGGTTCTGCACAGATTTGAAATTTTCAGTGAAGTTGTATTCAATAGCATTAAATGCAGTCTTTTCTGTGTGCTTTTACATTTTGTGGAATTTCCTGGGATGACTGACAGGACTTTCATGAACTATGGGAAATACTTTTAACTGAATCTGATTTTCAATATTAATCTAAAGCTCAGAGGTTTTTAATGCATTTTAATCAATGCAGAAGTAGCTATAGTGGCTTTAGAGACTTCCCTGAACTGAGAAATCAACCTGATTATTTTTTCCATTCTGAGCCATTGGGGCCACTTTATTAGAAATGTTATTCTTCCTTTTAATTATTTGAGGCTTGTTTTTCTTTTCAACACACTTTTATGTCTCTTAAATTGCTTGCTACATCCTGTCATAGTGATCTTAATCTTTGGCCAGAGGTTGTGTCCCCTCTTCATGCCTGCACCAAAGTGTCTTGCTGGGAGATTCCAACAATGCAACTTCTCTTTTTCCAGGTGGAATTTCATCCTCCATTGCATTTTTATGATCTTGATGCTGAAGTTTTCCCTGTAATGGCCTCATCTTCCTCTGCCTAGTTTTATCTTCTGCTGCTCTTCACCTCCTTTTGTCAGTCTCCTGCTGCTAAAGGGCAATTCCCTTATCCCACCCACGGAGTTCTCAGTGAACAGCACATGTAGAAATGCAGAATCATAAGGGAAAATACCTCCAAGATCACTGCATCAACTGTTAACTCAGCACTGCCACGTTCACCAATAAACCATGTCCCCAAGTGCTCCATCTACACATTTTTTGAACACTTTCAGGATGTTCCTGAAACACTGGGCAGCCTGTTCCAGTGCTTGACCACCTTTTTCATGAAGAAATGTCCAATCTAAACCTCTCCTGGTGCACCTTGAGATGATTTCCTCTCATCCTGTCACTTACTGTGTGTGAGAAGAGACCGCTCCCCACCTTGGTACCTGTCAGGCAGTTGTAGAGTGACGAGGTCTCCCCTGAGTCTCCTTTGCTCTAGGCTAAACAGCCCCAACCCCCAGCCATTTATCATCAGAATTATGCTCTGGACCCTTCCCCAGCTTCACTGTCTTTCTCTGGACATGCTGCAGCACTGTCCTTCTTTGCTGAGGAGCCCAAAACTGAGCCCAGTACTTGAGGTGCAACCTCGCAGTGCCGAGCGCGGGGGGACAGTGACTGCCCAGGTCCTGCTGGCCACACTATTGCTGATACAAGCCAAAATGCCCCTGCCCTTCTTGGCCAAATAGTGCAACAGCTCGCTGGCCATTTCCTCCGGGACTTTGAAGGCTTCGTTCTGCTCCCCTTCCTCGTCTTCCAGCTTAGGGGCTGAGTACCCAGAGAACAACTGGTCTGTGAAAACCTGCTCCAGTAGGGCGCTAAGCACCTCAGCCTTTCCTCGTCCCCTGTCGCTATGTTTCGCCCGCATCCAGCGGAGGACAGGGAGCTCCTTTTGTTGTTTTTTTTTTTTGAGTTGGTCTCCCGCTCCCGCTCCCATCCTCGTTCGGCGGGAGCCGCCGGCCGCCGCTTGGTGGCGCTGCGGGCGCGGCTCTGTCCCGCCGGCCCGGGGCAGCGGCCGCTCCATCGCCTCCCTCCGCATCCATCCTTCCCATGGCCTCCCTCCGCCCCCCGCTGCCCTGGCACGGCGAGATCGAGCTGCGGGGATCCGGCCGGGCTCGGGACAAAATTCACCTCCTCCGGCACCTCTGCCCAGAGCGGCGGCAGCAGCGGGGTGTAGGCGCGCACTGACGGATGAAGGTGACGGGATGCCAGCTTTGCGCGGTACATCCCGGGGCTGTTTCCGTACTCGTGCGCTGTTTCCCCAGCTCTTGACCACCCACCCTTTAACCCGATCTCCATGGTGTTTCCCAGAAGAGTGTGCAGAACTGAGCTCGATTTGAAGCCGGTTTGAACTTCTGTAGTTCTTCACCAGGCACAAACCCCACCAGCCCCCTCTGGAAAAGCTCTGTCTTCTTCCAGCACCACAGCTGGTTTCCCGTAATCAGAGCCCAGATTGTTCCCCGATTAAAGCTGGGCTGAAGGCAGCAGGCTGGGTGAAAAACAGAAAGTGTTTCATCGTTACTTTCGTGCATCTTACTGTTACCTAAGCTGCCATTGTATCTTTCTGCCAAAGGTGTTATGGCAAATGGAATTCCTAAAGGGTGGTTCTTAAACAAAAAAACCCAAAGTTTTAAAATGTCAGCACTTGGTCTGTGTGAGTGTTGCAGATATGTCTATACCTTAGGATCTCCTCTGTGCACACAGGCTCGCAGCACCTGGAGGGGAGGGCAATACTCAGCCTGCCGATGGTGCTCAGCCTCACCTTTCTTCCTCCCTTGCAGTGCTCATCCAAACTGCCTCTGAAGACCCCGGCCTCAGCTGCCATAAAGTAATGGCAAGCAAAAGCCTGTTAGGAAGAGCAGGGTTTTGAGTACTCCTATGTCATCCTGGAAAAAATGCTTGATCTTAAAGCTTGTGTTTGAACTGGTTTTGCAGGTTAGTGCACTTCTTTGTTTTTCCCCTTTGAGTTCCTCCTTTCTTAGCTGAAATAATCAGAGTTTTCATGTAAAATATTATAAAAGTATAATAACATAGCTTTTGCTAAAACAATAAAAGGATCCAGCCATGAAGGCTTTGCTCTCTCAACTGGTAATTAACTGAGGTGGATTATGCCATTTTGCAACGACTGCAACTTTCACCAGGGTTGCTCCAGTGGTATGGCCCAGCCCTGTCTGGCCTGTCTGGAGGTTCTTTCTTTCAAGAATTTTATATTCTTGGGGACACAACTGGGAAATTACTGGGGAAAACATTGTTTTCATATTGGTTGTTTTCACTCCAAGTGTTGGCACATTCTGTCCCTCCAAATCTCCGTGATTAAATGAGGAGGCTTTTGACCCTGGAGATGGCAAGTAAATTCACTTGATTTGCCAAACTAGAAATGAAGTGTCTTGTGATGAAGTGGTGATGATTTTTTTCTGCCTTCCTTACCCTTGTTCTTCCTCTCTGCACCCATCCTACTTCCCCACTCTCATATGTGGCAGAGCTGCTTCAGTCCCTTGATCAGTGACCCTAAATTTCAACATTCATGGTTTCAGGAGCACTATGTTTGGGTTTGCATACCTAGCCCCAAACCTTAGCCAGCCTGGAGGTCACCAGGTGATTTGAAGGCTTGCTCCTTCCCAGAGGGACAGGGTTTCAAATTGCCTCTCTTTTCGCTCCACGGTCCTGGGTGTCTGCAGTGTCAAGTCCAGAGAAGGGGAAACATCAGCTTGGTTCCCCAAACGACCAAACTGAGATGTTCACTCAGTGTCTCTGCTGATGAAAGGCAGAGCTGAGCTGCCCTGGAATGGCAGGACCCTTTGGTACCTGCTCCCCTTTGGTCACTCTCCCTCTGCTGCCCTGTAGTGGGACTATCCAGGCACAGCGCTGGCCCCTCAGGACCCGCAGAGGAGGAGGCGAAAGGACAGGAACTGCTCACCCGGGACTGGCCTGCCCTCTTTCCAGAGAAATGCAGCTTGACTTCCAGCTGACCTTCAGGCTTTTACAAGCTAAAAGAGAGAGAGTTACAGAATTGTTAACAGCTATTTTATTGCACTTACAGATTGTGTGAGTTGCGTTTTATTGGAATGCGGCACTTGGCAGGTTCTGAGTTTGGCTGCGAGGGGAAGCTGAAGGGCTGTGGTTTCTCCAACATTTTAACCCCCTGCTTCCAGCATCTCCTGCTGCCAAAGGCTTGGGTACAGCTGCAACCTGTTTCTCTACAGAGGTGCCATGCCAAAAAACAGTGATGTGAAGCTATTAGTTTCTGACCATGAGAGAATAAACCAGGGGGTTGAGAGTATCTAGAGAGAGAGGAACATTTTTTGATCAAAGTGCCATTTACTAAGGCTATGGCTTATTGCTCTGCTTTGAGGAGAGGTGATGCTAGTTTGGACCTTCCAGGTCAGGCTCCAAAGCTGCTTTCTTCCAAAAGCTACCAAAGAGCTCTACTCATAGCAACACCACCTAAGAAAGAAAATCTCTCCTTCCTTTGGCATGATTTTGCAATCTGGTTTATTTAAATATTTTTAAATTGATGCTTACAGTGACGATTCACACAATACTGCCTTTTACAGTAGCAAAAGGCCTGTGCCAAAAACATTCTGTGCATCGAGAACTTGAATTCTGAGGTGATTAGAACCTAAAACTTGGAAGCAGAATGTGGCAGTGCTCAGCCTCTGCTGGGAAGGCCCTGGCTCCTGCTGGCACTTGCTGAGGTGCATTCCCAGTGCAAAGCTGGTGAGAGAGGGGAGCTGCAGGCTGTGACTCCCAGAGACATTTTCATGAGGTGCTTCTATTCATGGAGGAGAGCAGTTACGTGGGGATTCCTTGTTTCTTGAAAGAAGGTTAATATGTGCTTCTGAAAGTGTTTTTTGGTTGATATCCATACTGGGTATAAACCAAGGAAGTCCCCTTGGACCTTGCCAGTCAGCTTTGTTTTCCTGGATTCATCTTCTCATTCAGCTCTTGTTGCTCCATGACAACAGCTCTCCTCTGCATTTCTGCCTGAGTGTCCCTTGCTTCTTATAGGGTTGCATAAGTTCATTTTTTTCTGGCCTTTGCAGTCTGTGAGGCAGACAATATGGAGAAGAGACTGGGAATGCTGTGACTGCCTGTTCTCTTTGCTCTGCTCTCTGCCCTGACTTACCATCTTCTGTCTTCGCAAAGGAAGAGGCCCTGGCAGCTCCCACAAGATGTGGGATTTTCTAGCCTGTTATACTGGGGTATACTGGAGACAAAACAAATCCATCTTGGCAGCATAAACAGAATGTTGCAATGAGATGATTAATAACCTAACTGATTGATATTAATGTGAGAACTGAGACTTGGCTCCTGTCTATTCGACTTCCCAAATACGCTTGGACACAGGCTGGTTTCTCAGCCCAAATACCTCCTCTGTACCACAAACCCATATCTTGCATTAAGAATCCATTTCCCTGGGTGTGACCTGGGTGGAGATCCTGTCCCTTACTTGCTTATTCATGGGTCAGTTGTAGCCCTGCAGCTGAAAGGGTCACAATGTCTTCTGTGGGTTTGGGTTGTGCCAAGAGTTGGTCGGTGCTCAGGCTGAGTGAAAACTCATCTAGATTTGGGAGAAATTATGGGAATGGCCCTCATAATTTTAGTTGAGAATAGGAAATAGTTGCTTCTGAGTCCCAAAAAGGATTTGGAACATTTCAGAAACTAGGAAATAACCCTCACACTGCACAGCCAGTATGTTATAAAACAAGATGCACTGACAGCCACTAAGAGTGCTGAGAAAAGGAAGAGGGAACTAGGTATCTTAGCTTGATTATTAATCAGTTTGAACCTCTGTCTGCAACAGTTTAGTGTATTAGGTGAATTAGCTTGCCTAAAATTCCCTCTATCATTCACATGCATCTAAGTAATGAATTTTGGGAAAGATTTTCTAACCTAGGCACAATTATCCCTCCATGCCTACACTGCTTTATCTAAGGTACCCACCAATGACAACTCTACAAGCTTGCTCCCCTTTCCTATCACATCTCCACTCCCCAGCAGTCCCTGCCTCTGGCAGCAAGCTTTTCCAAGGTCCTGTAGCTGAGGTACCATGATGCAGATGCCCACTGAAAAATGTTACAACTTAAGAAAAAACAAAAAAAAATCCAAACCCCAAAGTGTTTCTGGAGATGTAAAATAATATGTAGGCTTGCAGAAATCTCTTGACTTAAATAAATAGGAACACTTATTTCAACGTTGAGAGGAGACACAAACTTGAGTTATTTATTCCTGATTCTTTGGAAAAGAATTTAAGTCATCAGCTGATAAGCAGATTGGAAATGGCCCCATTTTGTTAGCCACCTGTCCACATTTGGGCTAGGCAGGTATAACTTTGATCTCAACCCAGTCCTGCTGAGACTGGAGAAACTTGGTGGCCTGTAGTAGGTTAAAACCAAACCTGTCTGGAGAACAGACTGTAAAAGCATAGGGGAACAGAGTTACCATCTCTTTCATAATGTTCAACACAGAAAGAACCAACCTCATTATGTTTTCAGAGATATTGAAGATAAATGGTGACAAAAATAGCTCAAATGACACAGCTGAAAACTTTTGCCTGACTCCTTCTGAATATTAGGGGGTTTAATGCCTGACACACCTTTTAACTGCTAACAAAGCCAATGCTATCTATGCACACTGAGGAAAAAACAGGTCTCTCAAATGTTGGGCTTCTCCTACATAATGCAGGTGCCTACTTAAAGGAGACACCAGCTCCTCGGTGAATCTTGGCTCTCCTCCTGACAAGGTAATCTTGTGGTGAGAAGAGCTGATGTCAAGAATTGGTGCAGCCAGCCCCATTTCTGCTGCTGTGAGACAATTGCTGCCAGAAGCAATACCTTTGTTCAGGAGCAGTACCCTTGTTCAGGAGCCAATGAAGGGGGTTTGTTGTGGCTCTAATGCTGCTCCTCACCTGCTTTGAGAGACTTTCTCATTTAGCCTTTCCAGATCACAAGGAAACTGGTCTGACTGAGATGAATTTGTAGGGAATCCCAGCACAGCCACATAATCCCTCCAGCCAGAGCCATCTGCTGCTGCTTCCCCAGCTACAGCACTTTAATGAGAAGTAGCATCTCTGCCCTCTTTTTGCAACCTAATAAGAGAGCAGGAGGCAGCTGGGCTGGGAGAGAGCCTGTGAGCCCCCAGCCCCAGCATCTGTGAGTGAATGGGGGGTAACAAGGGAGGATCTCACATGGCCAACAGCAGGGCTGGGACACAGCCTGAGGGGCAGGAAAAATGGAACACAGGGCTGCTGGAGCCCAGACCTCTGACTCTCTGAGGGCCAGGCCCACATGGTCACCACAAACACCCTGTGTTTCAGCCTGGATCCTGGGCTGGGTGACCAAGGACTGAACTCCACAGTTTTCTCCTGGTGAGGGTGAGGAGAACAGCATCCTCCAGTGTGGAGAATAGTTCTGGGGAAACTTCTGGGGAAGCAGACTGCAGGAGCTGGGTGAGGAAAAGTCAGGTAGAGGAAGGATCATCATTCCACAGGCCCAGACAGAGTGGATGCAGAGGCCTGAAAATGCAGAAACTGAGAAGCTGAAGGTTTGCTGCAGCAGTGCTAATGAGAGAGGGAATGCTGTTCTGCAAAGAGAAGTCAGTCACCTGTTCCTTAGCAGGAAAGACTGACTGGATCCTTGCCCAGACATGAAGAGGGGCCTGAACACCATCAGTGCAGAAGGAAACAAACACCACCCACCTCAACTGCTGCGTGATCTGTGGCTGCTGCACTAAGGAAGAGGGGAAGGCTTTCACAGGAGCTGCTGGCTCTGGCAGTGAGGGTGACAGGGAAAGAAGGAGCACTATGGCTGCACATGTTCCTGCAAGCTTCTGGAAATCAGGTAGGCCAGGCTGCCTTTCAGCATCCAGCAGTGTCATCCAAAGCACAGAGCGTGGCAGGCAGTCACAGAGAGCTATAATCATCTGCACAGCTGCTGGGAAAGGATGAGTGGGATGCAGGCTGGCGAGAAATTCCAGCACTTTTTGCCATGAGTTTCATAAATATATGTGTCTATTCCTACCTATATGAATGAGTGGAAAATTATTTTTTAACCTTCTTCATATATATAAAAAGTAATTAAAAAACTTAAATTCTAAGTTTGAGTCTAACCAGTAAAACAAAACAGGCTGACTATGAAGATAAAAGGTTATTTACCATTCAGGAATACAAAGTGAGAGAAAAGCGAACTATAGACAAAAGTCTTGAGTAAAATAAAAATTAGTAGGTAATTTCAGGGAGGAGGCCTGAAGGAAAAGGGAGTTAAGCAGAACTGGTAATTCCTTTAAATAATAATTAAAATACAAGTCCCAAGAATGCCAAAAGAAGTAGTTCCAGCATAGACCAAGGAAAGAAAAAGTAGTAAGAGGTGACACTGGCGATAATGAAATCCCTTCTTTCACATGGTAGGAGTGTATAGAAAGTGAAAAATATTTTTCCTGAAAAAAACATGGGATAAAACTCCTTGATGAAAAGAACAACTGTGCACAGAGGAGAGCCCACTGCAGGAACAAGGCTGGGGAGCAGCTGCTGGGGAGCAGCCCTTTGGAAGGTGTCTGAGACTCCATCTGTGTCTCACAAGCCAAATGTGGCAGTGTATCTGTCAGACACACCTTGTCTGATGCCAGCTTTCCCAAACTCCCTTCCCAGCCAGCAGTTACCTCCTACATTGAAATTCAGACTGCCTTAGCTAGACAGCTCCTCAGGATTATCCTCTGGAGTAGCCTTAAAATTGGCAACAGGGAGATGCAGGTTTTCCTTTTGGAGATCAGTTCAGGGTATGTCCCAGTGTGTTGCTGTTGCAGAAAAGCAGCAAATTCAGAGGTATATGCTATGTTCTAGTCTGCAAAATCGGGCAAGGAGGGTCTGAGGTGTAGGGTGGAGTCTGTATTTGTAGACTGCACTTTGGAAAGAATCTGGGAGAGAAGGAGGACAATGATGTCCAAAACATGATGTAACAGAGAGGGCTGAAAAAACAGGAGTAGCTTAGCCTGGGGCAGCCTAAGGGTGAAGGAGGGGAACATGCAATAGGCAATTCTTCAAATATATAAAGGGTTGTTGCAAGAAGCATAAGCTTTTCTGTGTATTTGGCAGGTAGGATGAGGAATAAGCAGCTCTGACTGCACTATATTGGTTTTGCTTTTAGTCAACTCTTATTTTTCTTTGGTTCTGAAGTGATTATGTATGCCATGATACTTTATAGCTGCCTGCAGCTTTTTCCTTGTCATTCCTGGATGATTATAGATGAACTTTCAACATCTGTAGAACTTGATGACTTCAATTTTGGATGCTGAACAAGTCTCACACATTATTTTATGTACTGGAGCAAGAGCCTAGCGTGGGGTAGGGCAGCATTTTGCATAACTGAATTATTTCTTCAGATTGATTGAGAAATATGGTTCATTTCTGCTCCTTTCATCTATTCCTAAAGGGTCAACCAGGATGGTCTCTGATGCTTTCTGCAGGGATATGCCCAGTATTTCCTGAGGATTTTCTGTCAGGGCACTGTTTGAGGGAAAGCCAGGTGAAGAGAAGGTCTTTTGTGTGGAGGCTGCCTGGACCCCTGCAGTGCCCACAGGACACTGCCTTCTGCTGAGGGAAAACCATCTGCTGAAGAAAGAGGGATGCTTTCCAGTGGGGATTCTTGAATGAGTGCTGACTGCTGGGTGTGCAAATTCACCAGCTCATTCTGGCTGTAGGTGCTGCATGGCTTTTACTGACAGCCTGCTCTGCTTCCAGAGTCCACCACGCTCAGACCTGGTTTGTAACCACCACCCTATGGTGACACACGAGTGTTCCTGTGGCAAATGGGAGCTTAGCACCATCAAATTCCCCTGAAGGATCCCAGTCTTAATCCTTGAGGTTGGAGGAAATAAGAAGCTCGTGAATGAGTAATTGTGCTTTCTGAATCAGCTGTAGGATTGGTTTTGGTAATGGTCCAGTGAAGTTTAATATTGTGATAAGAACCATGGGGGCTGGTGACAGAATTATGTGTTTCCCAATTTATAAAGAATCAATTAACATTTATTTCTCTTGCTTTAGAATTGGCATGTGCATTTCTATTCAGGATCATCACCTGTACCACAGTTGAGAAAATGCAGGCCTTTTAATCAAATATCATGAGAATTAATCATTTTTGCTGGCTGTTTTTAATACTGGGCTTTAGGGGTCTTCTAGCAGAAATGCTTTCTAAGCTGAAGGTATCTCCTGACACACTATCTGCCAGTCCCTGCTGGCTGATGGTGGTAAGTCATTGCATACCACCACATTCTTAAGCAATCTGTGTGAGGGAGTCTGAGGCAGCTGTGTAGTTTTAAGGATTAAGGTAGGACCCTGGCTCAGTTTCCATTTTCAGATTTCTGACAGCCTCTTCTTTCAACACAAATGAAGTAAATTTCTGACACAAATGTAGTGAGAAGGACTGCTACAGAGGTGCCAGCAAAGAGGGAAGGAGCATGCCTTCTCAAAAAGCCATGTCATTTGTGCTTTCCTAATCACGTCATTGAAATCAGAAAGGAAAAACTCAGTCAGCCACGGTGAGATATTCCTCACCCAAATGTTCCTGCAGGACCATCAGGGATGGAGTAGGCCATGGGGAGATTTGTTTTCTGGGCACAGTGAAAAATTCTGAGCTTGGCATGCTGGAAATAATGATCTGTTTTGGAGCATGGTGCTGGATTTTAGGAATGAAAGTGTGAGTGCTGTTGCAGATTTGCCAAGATGGATGTAGAGGGGCCCTCTCAGCTGAGACAGGGATCCTGACAGCACTGTCCTGCATGCTATCCCTGAATGCTTCTGTCCTCCTGCCAAATACCTGCTCCTCAGATTTCAGGTGCACCTCACCTTTGTGCTCCCCCTGTACCTACTCCTTGTCCCCAGTTCTCCAAGCCCCTCCTCAGTGCCAGCTGGGCTCCCAGGTTTGTCAAGTTGCAAACCAGTAGAGGGGACAGCGAGGACAATTTTTCACACGTGGGTGTTTGGCAGTGCCAGTGCCTGTCAGTCACTGTGTCCTGAGCCTTCATTACCACATCTCTTTTTCCTGGCACATCACCCTTGTTCCCTCAGCAGAGTGCCAGGACCAGCTTTTCTCACTGCGGGCTTTGTGCTCAGATCCGCTCGCTGCTTTTCACTCCATGGCTCATTTCTCATCCTTCCCTGCTACATTTTTGGACTCCTCTCCACTTTGGCCAGTTTTCACTCCACTTCACTTTGTTCAACAGCTCAGTTCTTCTTGCTGCTGCTACTTTCTAGCTTCATGTGTAAATACAATGAAAAAGAGTGTGAGCAACAAGGGTAAAGGGAAGTTCAGGTTTTTGGGGAGAGGCTGGAAGAGCATGTCAGTAGGGATGATCTTGAGCAACTTTGGTTCTGACCAGATGTGAAGAGCAGAGATGTACCTGGGTGCCCAGCAGCCCAGCAAAGCTGGTGGGTAGTTATTCTCAGCTCCTTGCCTTTTGGACAGGCAGAGCTGCCAGTGGACAGGCAGAGAAATCCTGTGCCAGGCTCCTCAGAGCTGAATCAGGTGTTACCTCCTGCTACTGGAAATAGAAGTGTTTCAGTTGGCATTTGTGTCATGAATTAGCCAATGTTGTTTTAACCTGAGGGTTTGGGGAAAGGCAGAGATTTGGTTAAATGAAGTGGTCCTGGCTGGACATAGCACAGGGGCAGAGTTGCTGCCAGTGTCCCCCTCTGCCAGCCCTGCTCTGAAAACAGCATCTCACAGGGTCCTTCTTCCTTTGGCACAGAGTTTCAGTCCACCTTTATTCATGGGGATGAAATTCAGATGAATATTACCTGTATTTACTTAGAAATGCATGTATCTTGGGTGAACAACAGGGATACTAATTAATGCAGATTGCTGTGTCTGATTTCTATCATGCTAATGGCCATTCAGTTGCTAAGTGTTGAGCAGCAGTTTGCCTTAACTGGGCTCCTAATACCAGCCCTTATGTCACTCCCATGGCTAGAACAAGATGAGTTTAAAATCTGCCCTTAGGAGGGAAAAGGACATTCTATGCTTTATGAACCTTCCTGCCAGGCTCTCCATGCAGACCTAAAGAGACACACTTAATATTAGTCTGAATGTGTCTTTAAGAGAGTGATAGAATTTTGTTTCATTGGCACTTGATAATGAAGATGAAAGTGAAAACTAGGTTATGATTGAACTGATTAAAAAAGGAGGTGGTCATAGATGTGCTGCTGGGAGAGGAGGGTGTGCCAGACAGGGCTGCAGCAGCCACAGGCAGCACAGCGCTGCCTGAGCATCAAAGGCAGCAAAGATAAGACAAAGCTGTTGGCCAGCCAGTTCACAGTCCATGGCAGACCGGTGTATTTGCTGAAGGCCATAATTTAGTCTCTTCATTGCTTTTGGAATGTTGGAACTTCATTTCTGAAGCTCCCTTTGGGTCTCAGATGACAACATTCACTACCTCATTTTTTAACTTCTTTCTGTCAAACGAAGGAAGAACATTTCTCCCTAAACATGTAACACATGGAACACAAAAAGTAGAAGAGCAGGGTGTTGGAGGTATGGCAGGGGAGGAGGATGGCAGCCTGGCAGAGGCAGCACCAGTTCTGCTCTGCAGTGCAGAGATGTGACTCTGTGGGCTGGGACAAGGCTTGGGTGTGGCTGCCCAGCAGCTCTGGCTCTGGGGCTCTGGGCAGCACTTTCCTGCTCCCCACCTCCAGTGCATTTAATTCTTGTTTCACTACTGCCTTGCAACCTGTGGGGAAGACCTTGGTTCAATATCCCACCTTTGATACAAAAGGTGCTTTGAGAATAATCAGGACTGCTTTCTCACTCTGAGGCTTCTTTATTTTGTTTTAGTCCTGTGTAACTTTAATGTCTTGCATTTGTGGTTATGAAAAGGTAGGGACCACACTTCTCTCCCCTTCCAGGACTCTCAGCTCTCTGAACTCAGCCCCCTGCCCCCTCACTGCCTCTGAGGCCTGGACTGTGAAGAATCTGAATTTCTGTTGCACTTGCTATCACTTTCTGCCAACACTGCTCTCTCCACCCATCCTTTCCTCTGCCTGATCTGCCTTTGATCTCACAGTGCTCCTACAGATGAACCCTTGTGGCTTCTTGAGGTGTTACTGGCAACAAGCTGTGTATCCTCCTTCTCTGCCTGAGATTATCCTCTCAGTCAGAGGGTGCTCAAACCTTTTCCATGGGTGCTTCAGTGCCAGGCTGCAGATGATAGGGATGGGTGATCCCATCTGCAGTCCTTGTCACAAGGGTGGAGTCCCTCAAGGAGGACTGGCAGAAAGCTGAAGGTATCACTACCTTCACTCTCCCTGGTTAAACCCACCAGAGGTGGTGGGCTTGGGGCTTCAGATGCTGCCCTGCCTGGCATGCTGGATATTGAATGCCTTCAACTTCCTACATATTTGCCAAAGCTCACTGCAGTTCCCCTTGCTCTGTTATTTGTCCTTTTTGCAGTTATTCTGACTCACAGTTATCAGAATTACAAGCTGTCTCTGATGTACTTACTGATCCTGCCCTAGATCCAGGGCAGGGAAATGTCCACACTCTCCCTTTGGAGCACACCATCATATGCTGCTGGAATTTAAGTGAGCCCACAGTCTTTATTGACTTGGCTCTTCATGTTCTCTCTCACAAATACTTTTTTCCCTTCTCTTTGTCATGGTAAAGTGGGAATTAAGGTTTTATTCTTATTGCACATCTGTGCTTGGATATCCTGCTGCTTTCTATTTCAAAGAGCAGCTTTCTGGGGCTGAACTATTAAAATCTCATTAAGATATATATCCATCTTCTTGAAACTGCTGGTCCTTGCTCTGAGATCTAGCTCTGCCTTCAGTTTTTTGTATTGTATTTGCAAATGTCTGTCAGAACTGGAGCTTGGTGTAATCTGGCAGAGTGCTGCCTATTTAAGTAGCAGAGACTCCAGTCTGCTACCATGTGTATAGACTTTCCTGACTTGCATTGACTGCCTTGTCTCTGGCATTTGGCTCTGAAATATGCGACTCAGAAAATAGAGCTCGAGCAATAAATATTGACTAATATGAAGTAATGTATCTCTGGAGAGTTTATCTGCATCAAAAGCTTTTAGAGCTGCTCTTTTGAAGGGGCTGCTGACAATAGGTTTGCAAGGGTGGAGAACAGCCTCACAGAGCCCTCAGGCCCTGCAGAGCCCCCAGGGTTTGGCTGCTGAGTGTAAGTCCTTCAAGGGTTAGGTAAGTCCTCCAAGGAACTGGTGCTTGTGTTCAGACTCGTGGACAGTCCATCTTGCATGTGCAAATATGAGCCTGAGACTCTTGCTCAGGCAATAGGCTCTTATTCAAAAGAGGCTCTGTTTCACTGGCAAACATGGCTGTTTCAGTATACCCAAACTATACCTTACATATATATCCATATCCATACATTACATATACACATATCCAAAATAGACTTACAGCTTTCTGTAAGAAATGTTACTTGAACTGTATGTCCTGTCCTGCTACAGTGATGCTAAATTTTCAGGGTTTTTTGGCCATGTCCGGTGTCAGCTCTCCTCCTCCATGTGCACATTGTGCTGTGACAGGACATAACTAATGGTTTCTCATGCTTGGGATCTCAAGCAAATTCCTGATACTTGCCATACCTTATCTCTAGACACCTGATAACTCAGATCTGATAGGTGGTGCTTGACTTTTTAGGTACCGTTTATAAATTCTGACATGTAACACCTTCACAGGGATGTTTCAGAGGGTGATGGCTGAATACTGAATGTTAACTCCTGCGCGCAGGATGTGGCCGGGGGTAGATGCTGATGTGAGCCCCGGTGCAGCGCACTTCTCTTTCTCTTCTGCCCATGGGATTACTCGCCGCTACGCCTCCCCCCGTACCTCCCCCCAGCGCCCTCCCGCCCTGACCTAGCAGGGGACGGGCTCGTCTCCCGGGAGAGCGGCCGGCTGTCCCTGCTAGGGCCGGCTCTGCCGGCAGAGGGCAAGAGG
>VZRX01006177.1:0-72094 GCA_013398075.1 Notiomystis cincta
ACAAAAGACGGTGCTGAAATAACCGAATAAATCGGTACAGAAAGAAATAAAAGTGTTGGCATGTAGCTGAGGTGAGGTGAAGCATTTAATTGGAAAGGATTCCTTGTCCTGATGGTTGTGCAAGAGTGGACAAGAGTGCAGCATTTAATTTTCAGGTAGAAAAGATAAATCTGTCAGTAATGTCATCTCTTTTCATCCTCTTTTGAGACAGTTGCAGACTGCCAAAAGACAGAGTCTGCAATGTGAAGCTTGGTCCCACATTTATTTTTCTTCCAGAGGATGAGGAGGGGAAGTATCCCAGAATCATGGAGTCATGGCATGATTTGGCTTGGAAGGGGCCTGAAAGATCACGTTGTTGCAACCCCCCTGCTGTGGCCAGAGACCCCTTGCACTATACTGGCTCATCTAGAGCTCCATCCAGCCTGGCCTTGAACACTGTCAGGGATGGGTCATCCACATCTTCTCTGGACAACCTATTCCAGGAGAGCCTTTTTTCTGAATTCCTCATCTGAACCTACTCTCGGTTTGTATCCATTCTCCCTTGTGCTGTCCCTGCCTGCCCTTGTACAAAGTCCCTCTCCAGCTTCTTTGCAGGTTGCCATCAGGTTCTGGAAGGCCACGGTTCGGTCAAGCCTAAGCCAAAGTCTCTTTTCCAGGCTGAACAAGCTCAGCTGTCTCAGCCTTTGCTTGCAGGAGAGGTGCTCCAGCCCTCGCATCATCTCGCTGTCCCTCCTCCGCACGTGCTCCAGCCCGTCCATGTCCTTGCCGTCCGTGCTGGGGAGCCCACAAGGGTCAGATGTGACACTACAGGTGCAGTGTCACCAGTCTGGACGGCCAGAATCACTGTCCTCCACCTTCTGGCCTGATCTGATGCAGCCCAGGATATGGTTTGCAGATCTCAGCCATCTCCTGGGGAATCTTTTTGCAGTTTTGTGCCCCAGTCCCCAGCACACTCTCAGGCATGTGCCTGTGACAACAGAGCATCTGGTTCTCCCAGGAAGGCCTTATTTGCAGTGCAAGGTAAGAACACATGAAGTTTATCTTAAAATTCCAGTGTTTTAAGGGAACATTGAAACAGGTGGAATAGATAATTTTTTTTTAATGACAGTCTTGTATTTTGTGGGCTGATTTTTGTGTCTTTACTGAGATTGCATTGATACAGCCACAATGATTTTCACGGATTCCTTTCTTAGTTGTAATTCCTGTAACTGGGCCAAGAAGGATCAAATGTTATTTTGAAACCTTCTTTTCATTCACCTGTAGATTTTCATGCTCTTCTGCACCTGAGTTTTAGACTACCCATACATATTTACAAAAGAGGACTGCTGAAGGTATAATGTCCTTCTCGATCATTTTCAGATTTGCATTTCCACAGATTCAGTCCTATTTGCTGCTAAGACTTGAAATTTCCATTTCTTTTGGTGGGAACTTGGAATTTCTGGCCTAGCAAAGTTCCATTCCCTAAAGGCGATGTTAAGCAGATACAAACATGTGCAGAAATTGCTGTATGACTCTAATGTATATCTTCTGTTTACAGTATCACTTTGCTTTCAGAGTCTTGGTAAGATTATAAAATCAGAAGTTGGAAAGAGCATGAAATAGTTATGCTTTGGGTCTTTGCATCATCAGTGTATTTGAAGAACTTTGCAGGAGCATCATCTCTCCTGCCAGTAGAAAGGCTTTTCTCTTATAGTTACAGCAGGGTTTACTGTTTTTTTTTTTTTTTAAAGCAGCATTGCCAAAAGCAAATAGTTTGAAATTTTATGTAGCTTTGTGTTCCAACTTTTTTCCCTTTCTCTGCTCATTAATTTCCTATATTCTTAAATATCTGCCATGTGTTACAGTTCTTCTGACAGGAATTCACTTCATCTGATTCATCTGTTTAGGTGGTTCTCTTTCCTAATACAGAAAGACATGAATTCCTTTGAGATATGGGAGAAATACAGGAGAAATACAGAAATTCTTTTGAAATACAGGAGAAAAAGGTCCTTAGTCAGGCTGACTAAACCTAGCAATACACAGCTCCAGCAGGGAATACAAACACCATAGGAAGACTTCTGGGAATGCTGTCCCAGGAAGAGCTGAAAAGCTCATGTGTGCACAGTCCAAGCCTCAGGGATATTTGGACACTCAGGTCAAGTGGACATCTGGTTATATTGAGGGAACAAGGTGCTGTATGTATCTTTCCCTGTTTATATGTCAGACCATGTCCCCATGTTAATACATGATCAGCCATGTTTCTCACCCTTGGATCAATACTAAATATTTAATATTAATGTTAAATATTTCTTCTGAACATCTGCAAAGACATTTTGTACAGCTCTTGTGAGGAGTGACATTTTCTCCACAGTGTCTTCCACAGAAGAAGTCGTTTACAGGGGAAATATTTCTGCCTCAAAATTCCCCATTTTCAATTGCAAGTCATCTCCATTTGCAATTCACACAGGCCCCCAGGGTGGGCTTACAATCCAGCAGCTGTTCTTTAAGGCACTACTGCTGCATGTGCAGCTTTCCTTTCTGTGGCCCTGGGCGAGGAGGGAATTGAAGGACACGTGAATTGCCTGAACTGTTGCCCTTCTACAGTCTTTTATACAGAAGGCAACCAGAAAAACAGGTGAAAAAAATGTGCTTTTCCACTAGGCGTTCCTTATGAACAGAGCCAAGTGTGCAGTGACAAGCAACTTGTAAATATCCTGCTCCACCAAGCGTCTGCAATTGGATCTGCAATACTGGGAAAGAGAGGAAAAGGTTTTGCTGTAATCCCTCTGCCTGTGACTGCAAATGGATCGTGTCTTTCCCTCTCCCGGCTCAGGCAGCGGGGGAACAAACTGCCTCAAGGCACATTGAGGAAACAGGAAAATTACTTGAAACATCTGGGTACAGCGCTGGATCGTGTTCTGAGGAGAAAGGTGGGTGGTGTATTGACATAATGGGAATATGACACCTACATACACCCCTCAAAAAACACAGCTGGAGCACCAGTCCACCTTGGCAATCTTCTTCTAAATCTTTCCTCACTCCCATGATGGGGCACAAAATATTTTTGGGGGATATTCCATAACATTATTATGGCTTTCATGGTTATATGCCAAAAAGTAGAACAGATGTTTGAAAACAAAACCTCTCAAAAAATTCCTCTGATTAAAATTTTATGAAACATTAAAAATGTAAAAGCACTATTGAAGTGTCTTCTTCTAATATTGAGGATCTTCCCTAGCAAAAAACAATTCTGTACAGACAATGCAATATGTTCTCCATTCACACACTGGGGAGGTTTTACACTGACTCCCCAAAACAGCTTTCTCTCCACAAGAGATAGGAACTGTCCTTCTGATAAGGTTTTCACGAGCTATGGTAAATGTCATTTAAGCAAACTTTTATTAACTGTGGTAAGGAACTTTCTGTAAGCAGAATTATCCAAAGGAACTTCAACAAATTTGCACATGTAGGATAAATCAATGTATTTTTTTTATGAGACACCATCACTAATTAGAAAAAAAAATGCACTGCTTAATTTTAAGCAAGATTTTAATTTTAGTTCATAGGCATGTTTGTATTAAAAGCAGCTATTTCAAAATCAAATTCACATAAAATTCAGCATGTAAATACACTGAAGTTATCATTGGTCAAGATCTGTTGCTGAAAGACAAGGGCTCTGAATGACACTTCAACAACCCTGTGAGGCAACAGATAAAACACACAAACCCAGAGCAGCAATAGCACCTCTCAGTGCACAGGACGAGGAGTGAAATTGTGCCCCCATTTCAGTGCTTTCTAAAACACCACCTGCAGGCTGGACACTGCTGTGTCCAACACTGACCAGGGCAGGCAGAGCTGGGAAGAGCAGCTCTTCCCACACTGGAGTTTGCCTTTTCTGCTTGAAGACGTGCAGGCAGTTCAACAGTTGTTTTCAAAAACTTATGGAGCACATTCCCATCTCCACATCCCCATTTCCACATTCCCATCTCCACATCCCCATTTCCACATTCCCATCTCCCCGCTGTTGGCCTGGCAGGGAGTTACACATTGGTGACTCCAGTTGCCCTGCCTGCTGTCAGTCACAGCACTCAGAGATGCTTCTTTCTTCTGAAGCTGAATCCTGACTTCAAGCAGGAAAAGGAAACACAAGTAGCTCGACCATGGTGAGAGTGAGTGAAAGTTTGGTTAATCAGAAAATCATATTATTTTTGTCAAAGATGTTTTCATATTAGAGAGGAAATTCAGTAGTGCTTTTCTTGTAGTTACAAAGAAAAGGTGACAGGAAGCACTGTTCTGCCTAAGTCTTTCCTGCCACTGAAATATGTTTAAAAAGCCCGCATATACGTCAAAATCACAAAAACTATCTGTAATTGAAGCCCAGTGAATAAGCGAGAGGAACACTGCGTGTGGCAGTGTACCCAAAGGATAAAAAAACCCCAAAGCTTTCCTACGGAAGGAAATAATTTCTGGCACATCCAGGGCACGTGTCACAGCCAAGTGTTTCTGTAAAGCTTTCCTGCCATCCCAGTGTGTGCAGGGCCGGGCTCGCCGAGGGAAATGGGCGCGGGGGCCTGGATGGGGCGCGACCGGAATGGAGGGCGCGGCCCGCGAGGGGCGTGGCCAGGGAAGGGCGTGGTCCGGCCGAAGGGCNTCTCCTGGAGGGCACTGACGGTGAGGAGGGGTTGGTACAGCGCCTGCTCACCTGTTCTGCCGAGCTGCAGTAACAGCTTTAACAACAAAAACAATCGGCTTGATTTATGCCTCTTTTTCTTTTTCTTTTTCTTTTTCTTTTTCTTTTTCTTTTTCTTTTTCTTTTTCTTTTTCTTTTTCTTTTTTCCTTGTTTATCTTTTGCGAGGCAAGAAATAGCAGTTATGGCATTGTGGCTTGTGCTGGTTTATTGTGGGTTTGATTAAGTCCTGTGTAGTTATGGTTGGTTTGTTTATGTCTTGGTAATAGATTAAAGAGTAATCTGCAGTTTATCAACTGCTCTACATGTGTCTGGCCTTATAAACAGTCTGTTTGTGGCTAAGTTAAAAAAAATACTGTTTATATTCTCTGTTTAGGAATTTTATGAAAAAAATCACTTCATTGTGACTAAAGGCAATAGCTGTAATAAGGAAGTGGTAGTGTTTGCCTTTCGTTGCTTAAGGTAACCGATGACTTGTAATACTTTTGTTCACCATCTATTATATCTCTTCTGATTTGAGTACTTTGCACATTCTTATTTCTGCCCTTCAGGCTCATCAGAATGAAAGTCTGTGTGTGATGGCTTGCACTCAGTCCCTGGTTTTGGGAGGACAGTATCAGCATCTCTGAGCTTGAGAGACTGCGCCTCCTGTCTTCAGCCTCTCTTGGTGTTCAAATCAGTTGAATTTCTAGGGCTCTATCACTGACCCAGAGTATTCCCAGGGGCTGTTCTGTATGAAAACAGTGGAGGAAATTCCTGGGCCTGGGTGAGGCAGCCTGGCCTCCTGGCTGTGGTGACCTTTAGTAGCATCTTGCCAGCCTACTGTTGTCTTCAAGAGATGGTTTCGTGGCTTCTCTTTTTAGTTCATAGTAACAACTAAATTGCTGCAATTGTAGCTGGAGTCCTGGTAAGTTACTTTATGGAGATTTGTGGCTGCAGGCCATGTAGGATTAATTATCAGAGGCACAATTGACTAAGGTTTTCTGTTTCACTGTTGGTGAACCTTTACCTCCGTGATTATTTACAGTGACTTAGAGTTGTCAGTATTCAATATTGTGTAGTTTGAGAAGGATTCTGAGTAGATGACATTTTAGGATTTTTTTTGTAAAGCTTTTGGGTTTTATTTAGCTTCTCATGGTTTCAGCAGTGTCTAAACTAGGTCTTGTAATTTGCAGGCCTGAAGTGTGAGTTTGCTTGTCACCTTTTTCTTCCTGCCTTTTTTCTTCATTGTCAGTTCCTTGCAAATTTGGTTGAGGATCAGATACTTAAATCGTGCTTCTAGAAGCTTTAATTATGTTGGCTTTGGCAGATGAGTTCCCATTCTGTTCCCCTTCATTCCCAGCTCCTTTTGTGTGAGCTATTTTCATCTGTCACACTGATGCTCAGGAGTCTGCTGACAGTACTTTTAATCTTATATTGTTGAGTTTTCATCTCTTGAAGGACAGTGGACAGACAGGGCCAAAGGCTGAAGTCTTTTTGTAAACCTGGGGATTGCCTTTTATCTTTACCTCCTACTCTTGATTCCAGATCCAGGGGGACACATACTGGGAGGTTTTTGCTTCCTCAAGACATCTACTGTTAAAGCAGAAAGTGCTTAAATCCTGCCTAAATCCTAATGCCTGGTTCTGTCCTTGCTGTTCTCGCTGATAATCCCAAAGGTTACCTTGATGCTGACACCAGTACCACAAAGTACAAGTATTTAGCTCCCCAGTTGGGATGTTTGTGCTCTGGGCAGTGGTTCATATTTCCTACTGTCTGGATGATTGACTAATGAAGGACAAAACAGTGGAAGTGGTCCAAGGATTAGTGCAGAACCACCAGGCACTGTTTGTCTCTATTAAACTGATCCTGCAAGGTGCCTGTCTGGCTGGGCCAGTGAATGGTTCAGAACAGCTAAAATTAAACGTGCTGCTTTTCCAGTTCAGGGCTAGGATTTGTTGAGCTTGGTCTGTGCTGTTCTCTGCAAATGCCTGTTTGATTCCTCTCAAACTTGTAGAGAGCAGAATATGGTTTTCTCCCATGGAAGAAATTTTTACTTATTTTATTGTGGTTTTTAATGGGTAAAGAGAAAATACTTAACTTCTTTCGTGTGCTGGGTGAGTGAGTTTCAAACCAATGCTCACTAAGTTAAGCAGCCATTCATTTAGCTTCCTCTGTGTTTACTGTTTTAGTGAAAATTTTTATTCAAAACTTGTGCTGCATAGAAACCATTGCCAAAATTAAAAATCAAGTTAAAAAAAAAACCCAAACCCCAACAAAAAAAACACCCTTTCTCAGGTGGTTTATTTTGTCTTGATTTGGCTTTTTTTTGTTTGTTTGTTTGTTTTTATTTTAGTCAGTTGTAACTTGTAGCACGAATGAAACCTTCACATAAAAACATTCAGCCTTTTATGATGCCAGTGTCCTGTGATCTGTCTCTTATCCTAATATGTTCAAAATCAACCTTGAAGGTTAGGGTGGGGGATTGTGCAAAAGTGTTATTGTTTCCTTTTCTGAAGAAAAGAGGCTACTACAAAATTTTTAAGGGCTATTGTATCTGAGAACAGCATTAATCTTATTTCTTGTTTGGCTTTGGCAGCACTTACAGCAGCAAGGTGTTCCGTGTTACCTTCCTGACTTTGGCGGTGTCTGTGGCTGTGCCACTGCTTGGAGTGACTGTTCTCCTGGATTGTCCTATAGACCCTCAGCCCATAAGGTAAATGGTTGTTTTGGTTTGAACTAAATGTTCTGGAAGCATATCTTCTCCTGTGTGCTCTGTTGATTTGTTTCAGCAAACAAGGGTTAGCAGTGTAAAGTGATTCAATCTGGATTGAGAAATTGGGAGTGATTGCAGTGTTATCCACACCCAGTCTGTTTCTGAGCCATCTTGTGCAGTTGTGTATCCCTGCTGATCATTGAAGGAGCTGAATTACTTTCTCTGATCATTAATCTAGAAAATTGTTTTCTGCTGCCCAAGGTGTCAGTGCAGCTTGTGATTACACACGTGCACTCTTGCCTTCTGTGAGACAAGAACTGCATTTTCACTGAAGGCCAAGTGCTCAGGCTACTGCAACACTTTTTGAAATATGCTTTATGTAAAATATAAGTCATGTGTGCAGGAGGTGGCAAACTAGGGGAAAAAATGATGAAATGTGTTTCTCAAGAATGTTTGCATTTTGTGCAAAGGATCACGAGGTCGTCCTGTTTTGTAGTTTGAAGGAGCCTCCCCTGCTGACGGGTGTTTTAGAGCCCAACACCAAGCTACGGAAAGCTGAACGCCTGTGGGAAAACCAGCTGCTTGGACCAGAGTCCATTGTCAGTACTGGGGGTAAGCACTGACAACATCAGCTGTTAAAGAAGGCTCTTTAAATGTTGTTACATTGGTAAGAGTGGGTTCAGCAGTAGACCTCTCAAATAACAAACTCTGGGAGTTATTTTCAGTGTGCAGGGTTTCTGAAAGTAATTGTGTTATGCAGCAAAGCTTGGGTTTCTTGTCTTTCATGAGTTCAAAATAAATCTTGTTGTCAGATTAAAAATCCCAGTCTTCCAAGACTGAGAGCATTAGCAATCTAGTCAGGGGCTACTTATGTTTGGAGGAAGTGGTCCCATTTTTCATTTGGCTACCTCTTAACTGGGAATTAATATTTAGAAGCTACTGCCTGTCCTTTTAAAGCTCAGTGCTGCTGAGGGAGCTGAATTCCATGGTGTTCATCTTTGCTTTTATGACAGAAAACAAATCTCAACTTGGTAAATAGCATATTTACATTTTAATATAGTTGCACAATATCATATCCCATATTCATAACTCCCTCATATTCCATATTAATAACTCCTAAAGCTTGGATCCTTCTTGCAAGAAATCTAACCAACACAGGTTCCATCCTGTACTTTTCTCTCATGGCAGGTGGGTTCTCTCCAAGTCACAAACCCATGCCCCCTCTGAGCAATTTCTTAATCAGTTACCTGTCCTTCTAACACCATGACATCCTTGTAGGAACCCAGCATTGTGCAAGGGTTGTTTGCTTGTGCCTCCTGAAGGAGAGGTAAGGCTAGGAACTACTCTTAACTCTTACTGAAAGATCCTTCAGTGCAAGAGGTGCTCAGTAGCCATATAATTTATTTTCATTCTACTTTATCTTCTAATTAATTAGTAAAATATTTGTAAGAAATTACATTACCCAGTGAGAAGCTGCTGTAAATTCCTTCCTTAGATTACACTTTTTTACCTTTATCCGTTAACAGTGTGCTAATGAGATTACCTGAAGCTATTGATTTTTTAATGTTTCATCAATGACTGGTTTCATCAGTCTCATTGGAAACTCTTTATGGAAACCTTCCTGCAAGGGACAGCTGACGTATGAGTGAAATAATCAACCTGACAGGGAATAAGTTTTCTGTGAATAGATATTGAAGTCTCCTTATTCCCTGCTTCACGTTAGCAGAAGGACTTTACCCAGTATGGTTTTGTGATCAGCCTAATCACACAAGTTGTTTTTGCAGATGTTCTGTTTACTGGGACAGCTGATGGGAAGATTATCAAAATCGAAGATGGGGAAATACAAACAATAGCCAGAATTGGCCACGGTCCTTGTGGTGAGTGACAGCTCCTGAACACAGTGTGTCTGAAAATGTCTGGGTCAAGGGCATGTGTTGGTTAAACTGTGTTTAGTCTGCATTGCAGGTGCATATCTTGCTCTACAGAAATCTGTAGCAGAAATAGTAATGTATTTCTATCAATGAAGTATGAGTGAAAATATGTACATTGGAAGGAAGAGTAGAACAGAGGGCCAAAAGAATGGAAATGGGTGGTCTTGATAGCAAAGCTCACGGTTTCCAGCAGTAAAATTTAAGAATACCCAGGGGGTTTTGTGTCATGACTACAAGGCCTTCAACATAGATGATGCACTGCATCTTAACATTGGGAGGAAGACAAGGGTGAAGTGCATCACAAATAACATTCCTTTTTCTGTTAGTCCATCCAGAAAAAGCATCTATCTTAAGAAAAAAATGGGCAGCAGCCTGGTCTAATATTTGTGGAAGCTGAAGTCACCAAGATTCTGAGCTGAAGGGCCACCTCATAAAAACTGAGGACTAAACAAGTGTGAGGGAATGAACTCTGAGCTAATGTGTGAGTGAGAAAGTGTCTTGGTTTAAAATGATTATACAGGCTGGACACTCCAAAATGAGTTACCTCTCCTTGTGTTTTTAACCCTTCCCTTTTCACCAGTAAGGAGAGATGAATGTGAGAAGATGTAAGTGAAAAAATAGCAGTTTACTAAAAAATAAAACAGCAACAACCAAGATAACAGTAATAACCACTAGATGCAAAGGTGCTGAATCCTGTTGACAAAGAAAAATCGACACAGCAGCCAAGCCTCCATGATCACAGAACCCCCTCATCCCCCAAACAACAGCCAGCAGGGAACAAGGACAAAACAGAAGAATCCTGGAGAACTGTTCCTGTCCAACATCAGTCAAATACTGCTGATCCATCTGCTCCACACCACCCAACAGGAGCTCTCCTGAGAGTGGCAGCTGGAACTGGGTCAGTTGGTGGGACTCCTGGAGTGAGGGATTAGTGCTGGTGGAGCTGTCCTGGGTGGCAGCAGCAAAAAAAACAGGTCTGATGGAAATGTCCTCCCTGGCCCAGAGACAGGGCTGCCCCTGGTAACAGTAGCCAAAAAGATATTACAGAATTCTCCAAAACCCAGAGATAAACAAACCTGCCAGGCTACCTTGCACTGCCTCAACTCAGAGAACCTGCCTCAGGCAACTTTTTGGCAGCCTGGCCAAAAAAAGCTGCAGCCTCTGGTCCAAAGTCCTAGGGAGAACAGAGGAGCTCAGTGTGCCTGTTCCCTCTCTTTTAAAGGGACCCCAGGTCACCTGCCTCCATGAGCCTGGGGTAAAACACCCCAATTCTTCTTCCAGCCCCTGGGTTCTAAAGGGACAGTGGTCATCTTGGGCAGATTGGTGTAGGGAAGGTAAGGAATACAATACACATTTTTTGGGTTACCTGGGCCAGAAGGATACCAACTTACTTAGAGATTTTTGAAAATAAATATCACCTTCCCCATCTACAGAATTTTGCCTCGCATTTTGTTGTACCTATTTCCCTTCCTCTGTGTGTAAGCACAGTGGAAGTTGTGGCTGCACTTGCTTTAGCAGAGATCCTGCATTGGTCATAGTATTTTTGTTTTCTCACTGCTAAATTGCAGTTATTTCTTGTGGAATTCCTCACCTCTTTCTGAGCGAATTATTTGCTTCATTTAATGGGATTTCTGGAACTGAGTGAGGAAAATCTGGTAGCAGCTAATATTTATTACAGAACCATCTCTGTGGGAAGCTAAATGCTGGCCATCTCAGCAGTGCCTGGGCTGTCTGAGAAGCCTGTCTCGTGTTTGTTGGGAATGATGGGAGTTTCATTTGTGGTAATGGTACAGAAGTTCTCCTGAGGTTCCTCAGCCCTGTGCTGATTGCCAGTTAGAAATTATGGTTAGGAACTCTTGGTGTACCTATTAGCTCTCATTGACATGTTCATCATTTTATCCATGTAATTTTATGTGGGTGCTCACATGGTGAGTCTCTGGACTGATTTGGCAGCACTCTTCTTGGCTGCCTGACAGGTAGAACAGCCTTGGTAGGACAGCTGATGGGAAGCTGGATTTAGGCGTGAATGTGGGTGGGCGCGGGTGTGAAGAATCACTTTTCCCCTGCTCATTTCCATTGGGTTTGGACAGCTCAGGAGAGGTGGGAAGGTTGTGCTGCCCTGTTTCTTTGGGACCAAAGTGGTAATGGGGAGCCTGGACTTCTGTGCTCCTTGAATTGGAAAGGCTGTAGTCATCTGCCTTCTCCAAACATTTCTCTTCCTAGTTTTTCAGACTGCTGATCTTCTGAAGTTCTTAGCTCTTCAGGACTCAAATATCTCCTTGAATTTATCTAAATTCTTCAGGTTTGCAGAATTCCCCGTCCTCCTCGTATAGAAGTCTACAGTGTCTTTGTCATGACAATGTTGGACCTTTCCAGAAAAAGAAAGGGCCTTTTAATTAAAAATTAAAAAAAAACGAAACAACCCACCTCCTCCCACAAACCTGCAGTAAAACCAATTCTTTCTGAGAAGAAGCATTTTGTGAAATGAAATCTTCTGATTTTACCCCAACTTGGGCAGCTGTTAGTTATTAGCCTAGCAAATAATTTTGATTATCTCTAGAATGGTGAAAACACGGCATGGGGATATCTGCTTCACTCACACCTAATAAAGTAGGAATCATTTCTTTAATGAATGTATGTGCCATATGTATGCCATAGAGTTTTTGTAAGCCACAGTTTGAAGCAAAGATCATGTGTGCAAGCAAAGGAAAAAGAAAATACCTCAAATATTTCAAATCTTTTATTCTCTCTTTCCCATCAGGCAGTGATGTCTGACTGTTTTCTAGGAAGCAGGGCTTCAGCAGAGTTTGTTTTGGAAAGCAAATGTAAATAACGAATGCCTCCTCTTCCTCCTCGTATTTTAGCTGATACTATATGTTATAGAATGTCCCTGTGGTCACTTTGGGCCAGCTGTCCTGGGTATGTCCCCTCCCAGGATCTTGCCCATCCCCAGCCTGCTGGAGGGGGGAATGTTGGAGAGGGCATTGATGCTGTGCCAGCCCTGCTCAGCAGTAGCCGAAACACCTTTTTAGCTGCCTGTGCAAAGCACAGCACTGGGAGGGCTCTTCATCTCAGCCAGACCAAACACACCCATGTATGTACCCTGAATGCCTTGTATTTATTTCTGTTTGGAAAACCATTTTAAAATTGTTTCCTAAGGAGGCCGTGAGGATGAGCCAACATGTGGAAGACCACTTGGCATGCGGGTGGGGCCAAATAACACCCTGTTTGTGGCAGATGCTTATTATGGACTTTATGAAGTTGATCCTGATACAGGTATGACTTTTCTGCTCCAAAGTTTTCTTCCACTGACAGATCTGGGCTTCATTTGCAGTTTTGCCAGATGCTGCAGGCAAAATAATGCCTGTCTTTTTTGTAAAGTGATTTGGAGCTGTCTGGATGAAATGAGTCATGCAAAAATTTGATAATTTATTTTCCTGTAGCAATCACTTCCTCTCTATATCTGGCTGTCTGAATCAGAGCTACCAGTAGCTTATCTTCAGGCATTACATGGTTTTTGTTGTTAAAACTGGTGCCGCAGGATCCATGAATAGACCTCTGTTGTAGCTGTTTTGGCTTTCATAAAAGGAAAGGAAAAGATTGTTTCATAAAACCTTTTGTCATGTTTGCTGTACTTTTGTTTCTGCCTTGATCTCACTGTGATAATGAAAACTCTTCACTTCCTTGTAACCCAGATCTACACAAAGTGAAGAGAGATGCATGTTGGTGTGGCTACATTGCGTGTCTTTCTTTTGTAACCAGGTGAAACGAAGGTGCTCGTGTCAGCCAAAACACTGATAGAAGGCCAGAAGTTGTCATTTGTAAATGACCTCACAGTGACCAGGGACGGGAGGAAAATCTACTTCACTGACTCCAGCAGTAAATGGCAAAGACGGGACTACCTGTTCCTGGTTATGGAAGGCACAGATGATGGGCGGCAAGTATCCCCTTCCCAAGGCATTTCAGTGCTGTGAGCTCAGCTGTAGGAGTGGGCTTCACCACGTCCTTGGTCTTCATATTCTTTCTCTTTATAAACCCACCTTTGCAAACATGACACTCTGCAGGAGAGGGTGTGGGTGTTGCTAATGAGACCTGCAGCAAAATAAATGAGATTCCCCTTTTTCCTTCAAGACATCTGGCATGGGACATTTGTTTTAAAAGTGGAAGTGTTAGCATTGCATTCAGCCCAAATCCTTCATGAATGCTGCCAGTCTCAAGTGCCTTGTTATTTCTCTTGTGTTCCTGGCTATTCTGCTTTCTTAATTTAAGTGAGGTGCATGTGAGAAAAGATGGAATTCCTGCAAAATCAAACACAGATACATAAATATTCATCTTTACTCAAAAATGGTTTATTTTCAGCCTCCTTGAATATGACACAGTGACAAAAGAAGTGAAAGTGTTAATGGTGGGCCTGAGGTTTCCCAATGGTGTGCAGCTCTCTCCTGCAGAAGACTTTGTCCTGGTGCAGGAGACAACCATGGCTAGAATCAGAAGGCGAGTATGACTGAAATTATTACTAATCTGTTTAGGGATTGTTTAAATAAACAAGTGGAATGATGAAAGAAACCCTACACTTTTTTTATGCCTAGTTATAAATGACAAAGAAGGTGACCTTCCTCAATACCTCATTTTTTTATTTCACTGTAAACATCTGGATTGCATAATCTTTCCATCATGGGCTCCTTAAGCACAGCAGAATAAGCTGACTTTTTTCCTGGGGAGAAGTGTGTGGCAGTGCTGTATTTCCCTTTACCAAAATAAGAGGAAAAAATTATTTTTTTAAATCTCAGGACTCTCATTTATTACTTAAACTGCTTGAGTTAAGATGTTCTAATCTGTTATCTGTAACTTTTAGGTACTATGTGTCTGGGCTGATGAAAGGTGGAGCAGATATGTTTGTTGAGAATATGCCTGGTCTTCCAGACAATATCAGGTTAAGCAGCTCTGGAGGATATTGGGTAGCTATGGCAGTTGTGCGACCCAATCCTGGATTTTCTTTGTTGGACTTTTTATCTGAAAAACCATGGATTAAAAGGATGATATTTAAGGTAAAAAGAAAAATATTAAAAAGAACTTTTTTTTTAAAAAATCACCTTTAGTAGAGGAATAGAAGTGATAAATACTTGTTTGTCCTGTTTCTTCCTCTTCACAGGAAGATTAAAAAAAATATTAGATGCTGTGGTTAAAACTGTTGTTGCTTTCCCCTGGTAGAACAGCCCTTATATATTCATAGGTAGTAAAATTTAACATTTGCTTCTTTGAGTAGCGGGTTCACATCTCTTAAGTTGCCTTCCATCTTGATCTTAGGAAAGAAAAAGAGACTATCTCTAACCATGCAGCAACACAGAACCTACATTTGGATATGTGAAGACTTCACCTGAAGTGCCTAAACTGCTTATTGCCAGGGGTCTGAAGAGCACTTGGGAAGTGTGAGCTGTTCCCATGGCTGCCCTAGGCACCCTAGGAGACAGGGTGTACGTTGTGGATGGTGTTAGGTGACATTTTGTTCTGGTTCACTGTGCCTGTTGTTGTGTCACCCCGCTTTAGGATGAGCAGGAATAATGTTTTTTTTTTCTAAGGGCTAAAGAAACAGCATAGTGCTTTTTAACAGTGCAAAGACTTGAAAATACTTCTGTCCTCGAAAAAATAAAAATCAGCAAGCAGTGCTTAGGATGCCATTCCAGCTGAACAAGCTCTGTGCTGTTCCTGTCTCTCCTATTGCAGTGCAGGAGCTCTGAGTGATGCTGTGGGGAGCTTGGCATCAGCTGCACCAGAACAAGCTGCTGTCTCTTGTGTGGGCAGCCTTTCAGCCTGCCTCTGGAGTAGAGTGAGCTTTGCTGATCCTTTTGTTTCTTCTCAAGTTGGCTTTTCAGATATTAATGTGTTAACCCTGTGTAAGAGTGTTTACTCAAAATGTGTCCTTGTGGTCTTAGCTGCTGCTTCTGAGGAGCATGGAGTGATCTTTGCCTGTATAAATGTCTGAGATCCGATTGTGGAGAACAAAGCCTTTTGTTAATTTTCTTTTTTCTTTTTTTTTTTCTTTCAGTTGCTGAGTCAGGAAACTGTGACTAAATTTGTGCCCAAATATAGCCTTGTTGTTGAACTCAGTGAGACAGGATCCTACAAAAGAAGCTTCCATGATCCCAACGGAGTGACAGTAGCTTATGTCAGCGAGGCACACGAGCACAACGGACACCTTTACCTGGGATCCTTCCGCTCTCCCTATATGTGCAGACTTGATCTCCAGCATGTTTAACTGCCTGTCCATGATGAGGTCCCACTGTGCTGTGCTACTCCAGAAGTGCAGAGGAAAGCATGTGCTTGAGGCAGTGTGTGACCAAGGGCGAAAAGTGACGGACAGTCTGTTAAGGTGCAGTGGCACTGTGGCCAGAGGAGAACATACAGCTTGCTGTACCTGTCCTCTGGTTTGGCTGACTGCTCGTGCTCTGGAGCTGGCCTGCATTATTGTTCAAATCTGAGGACTATGATGAGGCACTTTCATTCAGTTCTTTGTTCCTCCATGGAAATCCATTGGTTTTCCTGTGCCCAGCCTTGTTTGGAGTCATCTTGAACTGACGCCATCATGTTGCCTTTAATGTGACTGTATGTCCTTTTATACTGGAAGGATTTGTGATGGATGGATTTTAATTGTGTGTGATTTGGATGGAAGAGAGAGAGATTTGCATGTGTTTATTTCTGTTTTAATGCCTCCTGTCCAGGTGTGATTACAGTGCATGTTCTAATGTCATACCATGGTGCTATGGTAGAGGCAGCAACATCCAGGACATGCCTAGGAATCTAGTTATGCCATTGAGTTTCTTCAGTCCCAGCCTGTGTCAGTAACATCAGACATTGCAATTAACTGTTAATCAACATGCAGAATCAAATTGGATCATTACCTGTGGACTCCTGTGTTTCTTTATAGCATTGAGGTCAGATGATGAATGAAAGTTGCATTTTCTGTGTTACTGAGAACTAGTTCCAGTGGGTCTTAAAATGGTTGTTTGTAGTATTTCCTCAGGTCCTGGAAGTCTCCTGTTCATTATCTGTGTGACTGTTCCTGGGAGAAGAGGGTTGGCTGTAGAATCCTCTTCAACATGCTTTTAATGAAGAAATGGTAAAGATTTTGGGGAAGGTTGGTGTCTGAAGATGGAGGTGGACTCAAAAGGCCCCTGTAAAATCTGTTGGTGGATGAGGAAGGCTTTGGTGGAAGATTTTGTAATGCAGTTGTAGCTCATGGATGTTTTCTGGCATCTCCAGGGACTCCCTCTGTTAACAGATACTCTGCTTGTTAAATGCAGAGAATGCTTAGCTGCCAGCTGTTCCAGAGGACAGCCTGTGCTGTTACATTTTGTGGCTGGAATGACTGGCAGCACAAAGGGGTTCTGGGCAACAAATCAGTTTCATAGAGGAGCCAAGAGGAGAGGGGCTATGGTGGACCTTGTGCTCACCAGCAGGGAAGGGCTCGTGGGGAATGTGAAGCTGAAGGGCAGCCTTGGCTGCAGGGATCATGAGGTGATGGGGTTCAAGATCCTTAGGGCAGTGAGGAGGGTGTAGAGCAAACCTGGTGCCCTGGACTTGAGGAGGGCAGACTGTGGCCCCTTCAGGGATCTGCTTGGTAGAGTACCATGGGGTAAAGTCCTGGAGGGAAGAAGGGCCCAACAAAGTTGGTTGATATTCAAGGATCACCTACTCCAGGCTCAGGAGTGTTGCATCCCAACAGAGAGAAAGTTGGACAAAAATGCCAGGAGGCCTTGTGTGGGTCAACAAGGAGCTCCTGGACAAGCTCAAACACTAAAAGGAGGCCCATGGAGGGTGGAAGCAGGGGCTGTAGCATGGCAGGAATACAGAGAGTTTGTCCAAGCAGCCAGGGATCAGGTTAGAGGAACTAAAGCCCTGAGAGAATTAAACATGGCCAGGGACATCAGGGAAAACAAGAAAAGCTTCTGCAGGCATGTTGGTGATAGAAGAGACACTAGGAAAAATGAGGACTCTGGAAGGAAAGAGGAGGCCTGATTATCCAAGACACAGCAAAGGCTGAGGTACTCAATGGCTTTTTTGCCCCCTTCTCCACCAGGAAGTGCTCCAGCCACACTGCCCGAGTTGCAGAAGGGAAAGGCAGGGACTGGGAGACTGGAGAATCACCCACTGTAGGAGATGAGGTTTTAGATCACCTGAGGAGCATGAAGGTGCACAGGACCTGTTGAAGTGCATCCAGGGGGAATTGATGGGTGAAGTGGCTAAGTCACTCTCCATTATATTTGAGGAGTTGTGGCAGTCCAGTTAAGTTCCCACCAACTAGAAAAAGGGAAAATAACCCTAATTTAAAAAAAAAGGGAAGACCTGGCGTACTACAGCCTGTCAGTCTCACCTCTGCACCTGGCAGGACCATGGAGCAGAGAGACTTGAACATGTTACTCAGAGAAGTTGGGGATGCCCCACTCTTAGAAGTGTTCAAGGCCAGGCTGGATGGGGCATTGAGCAACCTGGTCTCATGGAATGATGATCTTTAAGGTCCCTTCCAACCCAAAGCATACTATGATTTTAAATAAGAGGGGTTGCTTCAGCAGCTGTGTGATACAGTGCATTGATACTTTAGAATCAAAGTTTTTACTGCTTTCTCCTTTTCTGCCACTGGGTGACAATCCAACCTAAACTTACACTATTGCTCCATTTCCTCACTGTTGGAAAGGGAAGAGATTTGCTATAAATATATAATGAAAAGCACCAGAAAAGGGGAAGGTGATGCTAAAAATGTCACCTGATTTCACTGGCCTTCTGCTCTTCTATTAATGGAGGNAGTTGCATTTTCTGTGTTACTGAGAACTAGTTCCAGTGGGTCTTAAAATGGTTGTTTGTAGTATTTCCTCAGGTCCTGGAAGTCTCCTGTTCATTATCTGTGTGACTGTTCCTGGGAGAAGAGGGTTGGCTGTAGAATCCTCTTCAACATGCTTTTAATGAAGAAATGGTAAAGATTTTGGGGAAGGTTGGTGTCTGAAGATGGAGGTGGACTCAAAAGGCCCCTGTAAAATCTGTTGGTGGATGAGGAAGGCTTTGGTGGAAGATTTTGTAATGCAGTTGTAGCTCATGGATGTTTTCTGGCATCTCCAGGGACTCCCTCTGTTAACAGATACTCTGCTTGTTAAATGCAGAGAATGCTTAGCTGCCAGCTGTTCCAGAGGACAGCCTGTGCTGTTACATTTTGTGGCTGGAATGACTGGCAGCACAAAGGGGTTCTGGGCAACAAATCAGTTTCATAGAGGAGCCAAGAGGAGAGGGGCTATGGTGGACCTTGTGCTCACCAGCAGGGAAGGGCTCGTGGGGAATGTGAAGCTGAAGGGCAGCCTTGGCTGCAGGGATCATGAGGTGATGGGGTTCAAGATCCTTAGGGCAGTGAGGAGGGTGTAGAGCAAACCTGGTGCCCTGGACTTGAGGAGGGCAGACTGTGGCCCCTTCAGGGATCTGCTTGGTAGAGTACCATGGGGTAAAGTCCTGGAGGGAAGAAGGGCCCAACAAAGTTGGTTGATATTCAAGGATCACCTACTCCAGGCTCAGGAGTGTTGCATCCCAACAGAGAGAAAGTTGGACAAAAATGCCAGGAGGCCTTGTGTGGGTCAACAAGGAGCTCCTGGACAAGCTCAAACACTAAAAGGAGGCCCATGGAGGGTGGAAGCAGGGGCTGTAGCATGGCAGGAATACAGAGAGTTTGTCCAAGCAGCCAAGGATCAGGTTAGAGGAACTAAAGCCCTGAGAGAATTAAACATGGCCAGGGACATCAGGGAAAACAAGAAAAGCTTCTGCAGGCATGTTGGTGATAGAAGAGACACTAGGAAAAATGAGGACTCTGGAAGGAAAGAGGAGGCCTGATTATCCAAGACACAGCAAAGGCTGAGGTACTCAATGGCTTTTTTGCCCCCTTCTCCACCAGGAAGTGCTCCAGCCACACTGCCCGAGTTGCAGAAGGGAAAGGCAGGGACTGGGAGACTGGAGAATCACCCACTGTAGGAGATGAGGTTTTAGATCACCTGAGGAGCATGAAGGTGCACAGGACCTGTTGAAGTGCATCCAGGGGGAATTGATGGGTGAAGTGGCTAAGTCACTCTCCATTATATTTGAGGAGTTGTGGCAGTCCAGTTAAGTTCCCACCAACTAGAAAAAGGGAAAATAACCCTAATTTAAAAAAAAAGGGAAGACCTGGCGTACTACAGCCTGTCAGTCTCACCTCTGCACCTGGCAGGACCATGGAGCAGAGAGACTTGAACATGTTACTCAGAGAAGTTGGGGATGCCCCACTCTTAGAAGTGTTCAAGGCCAGGCTGGATGGGGCATTGAGCAACCTGGTCTCATGGAATGATGATCTTTAAGGTCCCTTCCAACCCAAAGCATACTATGATTTTAAATAAGAGGGGTTGCTTCAGCAGCTGTGTGATACAGTGCATTGATACTTTAGAATCAAAGTTTTTACTGCTTTCTCCTTTTCTGCCACTGGGTGACAATCCAACCTAAACTTACACTATTGCTCCATTTCCTCACTGTTGGAAAGGGAAGAGATTTGCTATAAATATATAATGAAAAGCACCAGAAAAGGGGAAGGTGATGCTAAAAATGTCACCTGATTTCACTGGCCTTCTGCTCTTCTATTAATGGAGGGCTATGCAAATGAAAGTGACTCTTCCCTGTCAGTGCCTCTGTCACCTTACTCTGTGTTACACACTACCAGGCTGCAGCAGTCCTGTGGCAGCAGTCCTGTGGCAAGTAGCTGATGGCTGCTGGATCAGTCCTGTATAGGTCAGGGGCTGCTCTTTTTGGGAAAACCCAGTGCAGGACAGGCTGCTTCAGCACCAGCTGGTTAACACTGGTCTGCCAGCCCTTGCAACTGTTTGTCCTCTTCTGGTGGGATATGAAAGTTGAACTTGATGGGATCTTAAATTGGGACTGAAAAAGCAAATCTGCTGTGGTGATTCTTTTGTGCTGATGCTTTGGCACCCTTGGGGCAAGCACAGCTTTGCCTCTTGGTACACAGTTATCATTAATGATTTATTTGCCACAGTATTTCACCAAGTAACCTTTGGACAGAGTGCAGTTCTCAGTTTAAGGGTACTGCAGACTGACTGGACTTGTACCCCATAAACTCCCTCTATTTGTACAGGCCAGACAGACAGGCTTTATTTAGTCTGAGAGATTAAAGACCTCTGAAGCCTGTAAAGTCCCACCTACAGTGGGTGGCACAATGCTAAGCAACAGTGTGTGGTGACAGGCTGCTTAACCTTCCATGTCTCATAAGAACCTTAACAGTTCATTTTAGCTGGCTCCCATTCCTGGTGTTGTGCTGGTACCTGATATCCATGGTATGCAGAAGTGGGGGGATCTGTAGTAAAACCCAGGTGAAACAGGTTGACTGACACACAGGTCTCATTATTCAGCATAAGAGGTGCTTAAGAACATTTTTCTAGAAACTAATTTTTTTCTAAAAAAAACCTCTAATCCTTGATGGGCTCTCAAATGTAAGAGTAAAGCAGCAGTAAAGAGTAAAATGCCTGTGGAATAAACAAACTGGCATAAACTCCTCTTGATGCTCCTGTGAAGACTGGTTTTACAGGCTCATTCCACTTCTACAGAGGCTGAGTCAGTGGTGTGTTGATTTCAGATGGATGGTGATACACCTGCCTTGAGCAAGGAGAAACCTGGAACAAGTCAGGCTTGGAAGAAAAAAGCCAGTCTTCCCTTTTGATCATATGAGTGCAGGAACATGACACCTCTTCTCTACTGTGAGAAGTCTTACTGGATGCAAGAGCATTTACAGAGGTATCCAAAGGTCTTGTCAGAGCATGATTGGCTTTTGGTGGCAGAAGAAAAGGGCTGTGGTTCCCTGAGAAGGGAAGAAGTCCTCTCTGCATAACTCCCAGAGAAGCCTGAGGCTGCCTCCTCTGTCTTAACCAAGATTCTTTTGGGGGCAGTCTGTGGCATGTAAGAGAATGTTGCTCGATCTCCTTAAAGGCTTGGAGAAATTTTTGATTTAATGTAAAGCCCTGCAGTAAAACTATCCAGGGAAAGGAACTGAACTGGAGTACACCAAGCTGTGCATTTTAAAAATGTGTTTTGTTTTGCCTTGTTGGTGGAAAAGATGTTTCTGCAGGGCTCAAGTATCAAGAAGATTTTGCTGAAGGTATTTCAAATGTTAGTCCAGTTAACTGCCCTGTTTCTTTTCTGGAGCAAACTTCTGTGCTATAGCTGCTGGAACATAACTCATGTATGCCCCTGACACTTTTATGCAAAGATTGGTTTCTCAATGTGAACAGCTGATGAAAGTGATTGCAAAGCCTTGGCATAAATCTGATTCCTTTAAATTTGTGTCTGCTTTGTGCCAGTAAAAACTTTGCAGGTGAGATAATGACCTCTTAAGCTTCTGGGTCTGTCTGCTCAGTGAGCACAACAGGGATGTGATGATGCTGACACTTGGGCCTTCTCATCTAGGCTGCTTAAAAACAGTGCTGCAGAAGAAGGAGCACAGGGGGCAGCTGATTTCTGCTAATATGTTTGAGGTAGGGCCTGAAGAATTTAGCAGTGAGTTGTTGTAGTTAGCTATGTGTGCAAGGCTTTTTCCTTGCAGTCAGCAGCTGGTTTGTCTCCTTATCTGTCTGCTGCCAGCTAAACCTTGTGTTGGTTCCATGCAGAGTCACAGCTGTCAGTGGGATCTGAAAGTCAGTCAGGTTGTGAAATTGGGTGCATCTGGTACAGGCAGAACTTCCAGGTTCTTCATGTAGAGCTGCTGATGTCAAGTCAGTCAGCAATGCTTTAAATTTTAGTGGTAGGCAGTTTGTTTCCTGTGCAAATTAAAAAGTGGGAGCATGAGAGGAAATATTTGCAGAGCAGAACTTTTGAGCAAATGCAGATCTCCTTTTGAGGATCACTGGCCACTTTGAAGCTCTGGTAAAACTCAAGTTGTAGTTGTCCCACAAGCTCTTAATGTCACTGCTGGGATTGTTCTTTTTTTTCTTCAGCATGCAGGGCTGGCAGAAACAAGTTTTCCTTCTCACCTCATGCCCTAAATATTTACTAAAAATATTTTTGAATTGGTATTGTAACCTGAAATAGATGTCAGAGCCCCAGGAAGGTCTGCAAGGGTGTGAACTCCTTGGAGTGAATTGGTGAACTGTTAACCTTGGTGTAAATTGTAGCCAAGATAAAGAGAGCAAGAGACGTTGGCTTTTTGACTGCTGCATGTCATTATGATTAAGTAGAATTTAGCTGCAATTCTTTAGGTCAGTACTAGCAGTGTCTTCTTCTTTAATTACCATATCCTTGCTGAGTGAAGTGCTCTGGAGTGATACAAAGAGCTTGGTTGATTTTAGCTCTGCTCCTTTCTTTGGTGCTCATAAAAGCTCTGTTACCATAGCTGAGGGGATGATGGATACTACAATTCCAGTGTGCCTTTCTTATTGTAAGGCACACTGAAATTACATGTCACAGTGAACACTTGGATGCAGCTCTGAACATAAGGCTGATCTGTCTTTCTGAGCAGGTGCTTGTTTGTTTGGATAGAGAGGTCTGAACAGTCTTCCTACATTTTCCTTGGGAGAGCAGCAAAGGCCTGTTGGGTCTGTCAGCCTGCATGATGCCAAGTTCACCTGGCTTTAACTTATTGTTGCTCTGACAAGTGGAGAATTGGCATGGTGAGGAGACTGAGATGAAGGCCTGTGTGCCAGGGGCTTGGAGAGTCACACAGGGGACACTGCTGTGTGACATGTTCTCTGCCTGCATGCATCTCTGCACAGACCTGAAGTGACAGCATGCTGCCTGCTCGCCTCCACGGTGGCATGTGAGAGGCAAAGGACATCTGTTCCTGAACACCAGGCTGTCCTGCTGGCTGAAGGAAGGAACATGGATCTGCCCAGGCTCTTCTGGGCCTGACTAGAGCTGACAGCCTGGTTGGAAGCCCTTGGCATCGTGTGAAGTGTGCAGCTGAAGGAGAAGAGGGATTGAGACCCTTCCTAACCCCTCTGAGATGCAAAGAGCAGCTTTTCCTGGCTTCTCTTGCTCTCCTGCAAACTTAGGTGTAGCTTGGCTTTCCTGCTTTGTGGACAACCCAAGCCACCATAGCTGACTTCCTTTCTCCTTGTCTTTGGCATCAGGCTGTCCGTGGTGGCTTGTGTGATGGGTGAATGTAATATCACAATACATCCTCTTGTGGCCCTTCTGGAGCTCTCTTTTGAGCACTGCTTTTTTTGTTTGTTTTTCCAGCCAAGATTGCTATTCCCAAAGATAAGATGCAGCACTGCTGCCTCTCTAGCACTGGATGCTGCATTTGAGCTGCTGCTGGGCCACCTGTTACTCACAAGTGGTGTTTCTGAAGCAGAACTTGAGACTTGCCCAGCTTTGGGATTACTTGGAGCAGATACTCAGCTGTACTATTAATACTATCTGTCTTAAGATCCCCAGACCTTGGCTTATAGCCCTTCAATGGCCTTTCTTGACTGGATGGGTTGTTATAAGGGCTAAAAGTAGGGGTGTTACTGCTAATAGGAGTTACAATATTGCTGCAGAAAGACAAAACTCTCAGAAGACAAGGAATGTTTGTGGAAAAAACCCTGTTCTTTGTGGCTTAGATCAGGTTTAGAAGTGCTGGTCTCTGTATGACTGATCACAGGCTCAGACTTTATGGCTGTTTTAAGCAAGTAGCTGCCCAAATCCTTCCTAATAAGGACCTTAGTCCACTGTAAGCAATAACTGGCCCATGGATGAAGAGTGAAGACTGAAGGAATGGTAGATGCCCACCTAGAGAAGACCTGAATATAAGCTGTGGTCTGCCAGACATTAAATGTTGTACATTAACCTGAATAGAACTGTGCTGTTTAACCTCAGAATTACTCTTTGGGAATATGATTAGATTTATTTGCCATGGCATTTGCAGCAATGCCCTTTCACAGTGTTGCTTAGCTTTTGATTAAAGTGGAAGCACTAGTTAGACTGTGTTATTTCTGGGCTGTGTTTCAAAACATCCTTATCCATATCTCTGTCTTATAAAAAAGAACAGCTCTCCCTCCTGTGATCGTGACAGATGTGTCTGACCAGTTCCCTAGTGCTGGAATATCTTAAAATTTGTGTGTGTGTATCCCCAGGCCAACTATCCCACTGTTGTAAAGCTTTCCTCGGTGGTGTAGTCACACGTGCTGTGGTTTAGACTTGTTTCCATCATGGCTTTGTGAAGGTTCATCACAAAACAAGTGCAACAGAGCTTCCTGGGAGTGCTTGGAAATCCAGCCAGAGCATGGGTGGCGAATGAATGACAACATGTGTTCATGTGCAGTTTAGTTTTGGGAAAACAGATAGACAACTGCATAGCAATACATTCAGTCAAGGCAGGCCTTGTCTTTTGAGTGTCTTTCTCAAGGAAAAAACAACCACATGCTTTGAGAGAAAAGCTCTGTGGCAGTTCTGTACAGCTGCTCCCCACTTCAGTATTGATCTCAGCAGTCCAGGCAAGGAAAAACTCGTGGTGGGAGATCCCCTGTAAGTCAGGCTCTCATGGGGAAAGGTGTTGGTGACAGTGGGCAACAGGGATATGTACTTTGTGTGTCCAAGGTGTGATCCAGACCTCAAAATAACAGCTCAGCATCTGTGAATAAAAGGGGAATTGGTGAGAAAATTCAGGTGTCTGCTGATTGATCTCAGCATTTCAGGCCATGATGGGGCAGGAGAGAACAGCACTTTTGTCTGCCCATTTCATCCTAGGAAAAATACTCTTTGCTAAGTAATCCTGGCTCGTGGGAAAACCTGTGTAAAGGTGTCTCCTGCCCAGGAAATCTATTTAGCACCTACTTGATTTCTGCACACTTGCCTCAGTTACCCAGAAATACAGGCCAGGTGGATGTGACGGGTTCAACTCCTTGCAGTCAGGAGCTGGCCCTGGATGCATGAAAGGTGATAACCCAGCCCCACTCCAGCTGGCTCTGCAGAGGAGAGGCTTGTACATGTATGCAGACATGGCAGAGCTGGTCTAAAGGTGATTATGCAGCTAGAGAAGGTGAAGAATCCCCTGCAGTTCCTGGGCACCCCAAAGGAATTGAACACATACCCGCTGCAGGTTTTTGTTCCTCTGAAAGTGACAGCTGTCCAGGCTGGAGTGATCCCTCTTCTCACACACAGTGTGTTTGATTTCCACATGAAGCATGTACTTCAGCCCTCTGACAATCTAGAGAAAGCAGTTTCCTCCTTTAAAGTGGGGACAGGGGAAGGAGGTGCCAGAACGTTGTCTAGAAGTCAAGTGCTACAGCCTGAGAACTGTATCACCTACACAGAGCCCTCCTGTGTAGCTGTGGTACAGGGGACAGCTTTAGCAGCCCTGAAGAGGATCAGGGCTGTTGTGTCTTAGATGTGCCATAGGAGGGTCAATTAGAAGATGGTTTGGAGGACCACCAGGAGTCTGCTGCTCTTACCTGTACCATGGCTTTCTTTATCTGTGATTCCTTAAACAGAAAGAGGTCATTGGAACTGTTGTTGTATCTGTAGACCCCAAAGCGAGCGGCCTTGCGGACCCCGGGGTTGTTGGTGTTCACTGGGACAGGGGAGCCAGGTCTTACGGTTGAGTGGGGTGGTGGTACATTTGTAACTGAAACAACACAAAACATCCCAGTAAAACACTTCAGGGGCCTGAAAGAGTGGGAGCTTCAGCCCTTTGAACCAATGCTAAACCCTTTCACTTGTCCAATGCGTTTGTGCTTCAGAAGGTCTCTGCTCACATCTGTTACAAAGTAATTTTCCTTTATATGTTTTGAAATGGTGAAACAGCCCTAGGAAATGAAATGACATAAAGAGATGCTGCCAGAAATGAAAGCAGAGCTCAAAATTACTTAGAAGAAGCCAGATTATCACAAATATTATTTAAATGTGTCTTTACAACTCACAGTTTATAGAAGGACCAACTTTGAATCTGCTTGTAAAGGTAGATCATGTTGCTCACTGAAAGGGTGATAAGGCACTGGTACATGTTGCATCCCTGGAAGTGTTCTAGTCCAGGCTAGATGGGACTTTGAGGAACCTGCTCTAGTGGAAGGTGTTCCTGTCTGTAGCAGGGGGGTTGGAAGTAGATAGTTTTTTAAGTCCCTTCCAACCCAAACAATTCTGTGATTACCAGGGTCAGGGAAAGGAGAAGCAAGATGAGTAGGAAATGGAAACTGGGGGGGCGGGTGGTTGGTAACCCACGACCTTTCTCATTAGAGCATTTCGTACAACCATTTACTGTGTATTTTTACTTGTAGCTCTTTCCCCGCACACTGCTTACGTTTCAATCATTCAAAAGAAGCTCAAAGCTTTCAGTTGATGTCATTGTTTCATCCCCTTTTACATTTGCCTTCGTCTCCATTTTCCTACTTCTGAAATCAAAGAAGAGGAAAAAAATCCCCAATCCTGCAGAAGGTGCCATGCAGCCACTGCTGATGCCAAGGCCCAGCAGTGCAGGAGGTGACCCTGTGTGTGTGCAGGCAGTGGACCTGTGTGTGCTTGTGCACACAAATGTGCACACAGAGGTTGTACTCAATCTGCTGTCAAAGTCAAGCTTTTTATCACCTCTAGCTTTTTTCACAGATGGATCTCTCACCCACAGCCAGTTGCACAGAGTGTAGGCTGTGTACTTAAGCCAGTTTGCACTGAGAAACCTAAGTAGAAGACAGGGCCAACTTGATGATCCAGAGTCTATTAAAAAAAAAAAGAAAAAAGAAAAAACCAATCCAGAATTATGTGCCATCATCGGCATGGAAGGCGACAAAAATTTAACTCACATGTTGCTTATTCTCATCCTACTTACACTGTCACATCCTTCTCACATGGCTGCACCCATTTGTAACACTGCTCAGGGATTTATGCCTTGAACTGCAAAGGAGACACTCAATTCCAAATCCCTCCTCAACCCAAGGATGTCCAAATCCATCTCTCTTCCTGGCTGATACCCCAACTACCTTAATGACCCCTGTATTTTCTTGCAGCTGGGAGCTGAGGGACCCAGGCCATGTGTTGGAGAAGAGCAGATGTTCTGCAGGTGGCTTTGTGACTGGTGTGGAGGTGATGAACTTTCCCGTCCCATGCCTCTGATCTGTGTTGGCACTGGTGTGTGCATCCAATGCTGGGCAATCTTGTGGTGTTTTTTCACCCAACAGTCCAGAAGCCACTTGTAGGTCCCAAGACTATTCTCTAGGGGATGGTTTTTTCCCACTGCAGCAAAGGTGAGATTCAAGAGTCACAGAAGCTCGTGACCATTTAGCCTTGGATTGTAGCAATTTCTCAGACAAGCACATCTTACCCAGTGCTCAGCTCATGGGTAAAACCTTTCAAAAGGGGTCAAGGCACTGGGATTCCATAGGCGATTCAGGAGGGCCATGCAGGACCTGTCTGCAGGTAGAAATGAAGCTCGAGGCAGAGCAGGGCCTTGGTTTGCCCTCAAGGCCAGCTGTCCTCTTCCTGAGAAATGCTATGGTTTTTTCTGTGCCATCAATACCAACCCAACAGCCATAGGGACCAGCTTTTTCCTGAGCTCACCTAGCAACTGAGACATTCTGCCAGGCTGAGAGCAGGTTGCTCTCTCTGCCTTTGGCTCTTGTTACTGCTCCCCAGCTTGAAAATCTGCTCTCGTGCCTATTGGAAAGTCAGGTGTGGCAGTGGTGGGGATGTTGACATCAGATACTGTTCTTTGTAGAACGGGGTGATAACCACAAACTCTTTCAATCTTAACACAATGTCCTTTTGTGGCTTTTGAGAGCCCTCAACACCTCTTGAGTCATGGTGACATCTTTTATAGGCACGGGGTGAATGAGACTGGCTCAAATCACACTGTGTGTATGGGAAGGAAACTATTACGTGTATTATTCAAACCAAGAGTCAGACTGCAAGAGCCCTTGCTCCTGACTCCAGTGCCTGGGAGGTCCAGCAGTGTCACACGTGGCCAGGCCTCTGAAATGCATCACCTGGAGAGGAGAGCAAGCTGGACAAGTGTTGTAGACAGGTAGACTCAATACACCGTGTGTTGTAAGCAGGTGACAGGTTATAGGTTGTATTTTCCCCCCAGCTTTCACCAAGGAGTACTGAACATTTTACCTCTTTCACCTGTTGCAATTTGGTGTTGAAAATTACTCATACCAGAGCAAAGTGAGTATAAAATCTACTGAGCCCTTGTGGGAGGACTTTACCCCACCGATTTCCTCTGGGAATTCAGATTCCTTAAGGCTAGGGTTTGGTTTTCTTTGTGTGCTTTCATTCTCATTCAAGGTGGTCACTGAATGACACACACACTGGTCTGAAATCACTTTTAGTGTTTGGAATAGTTTGCAGTACTGTATTTCCAAACTCCAGAGACTCTCTGGTGTGAGGTAACTGTAATTCTGATTTTTTCTCTGCAGCTTTTTCTGACTGTTTCATCCCTGGCTTGGCTTGAGTGCCATTACTTTAAAATTTGAATTTGTGTAAGGTGATGGCCCCATTCCAGACACAAGGCAGACTTGGCTCAGAGGGTCAAATAGCAGTGTAGGGCTCTAGGCATACCAGCATTCCTGAAACATCCAGGCCTGGGCAGGAGCAGAGGCACAGCATGACTTGGCCAAGCACCTACAATACTCAAAGGCCCTGAGTGTGTGATCTGAGCAGACAACTCTTGCTGCTCTGGTGAGAGATGCTTAGGACCAGAGCATTCATATTCAGAGCAGGTCCTTGCTTCTGGATTTGGAAATGTGAAGAGAGAGATGGAAGAGCCAGCCCTCCTCCTGTTCTTCTGTTGGGCAATAGTAGGGTTAGACCCTTTCCTTGCTCAAAGTTAACAGGCAACCAATTGTTATTAAGCAAATGAGGGCCATTCTTGGAGAGATGGGCTGAATGCTGTATTAAGAGGCTCTTTCCTGTGCTTTCCTCCTTGAGGATTACTTTGAGGACCTTGTTCCTGCAGTATGAGAGAGCAATCCTGTGGATGCTCCCTCCCAGGCTGCAATGAAACAAATAAGCAGATTGCAGCAGGTTGATATTTTTTTTTCCACCAGATGCTTCAAAAGCCTCCCCCCCATTACTCCCTCCTGTCAAAACTTCCTCCCCCTAGCAAGGCTAGGGCTTTATCTCTACATTTAAGATGTGGCACAGTTCCTGCATGCAGCCCCTGAAGGAAACCACAGCAGAAACAAAAAGCTAGTAGCTAACCAAACACCATCCCTGGGTTCTTTCTGTGTATGGGAACCAAAGTATTGCTGAAATAGAACCAAAACCTTCAGAGAAGAACACTCCTGTCTGCAGCTCCCATTCTAAAGATTTAAGGTCAGCTGCAGTGAAGAGAGTTCCCTTGCTCAGCAAAGAAAGAAATGAAACAGGGTAATGCTTCATTAAAAGTCAGCTAACTGGCACTCAAGTGTCCAAGTGTCCATCTGTACTTAGCAGTCAGATTGTTACCCGCAGTCTTTAGATTTAATAATCAAGATCATGCAGCATTTAAACACTGACAAATGAGTTAAAACCATAAATTGACTTTAAAACCCCTAAATGATATTCCTGAATAGCCTGGTTCACTACACGAGGAGAAAGTCTTTTGAGCAGTTGAGTTTTCAGCTGCAGCCTGAACCCTGCAGTGCTGAGCCAGCATGGGCAGCAGTCAGAGAAAGGCTGATATTTACCAGTGCATTACTTAGCAGCACTCACAGAACCCAAACCACAAGGAAAACAGCAATTATTTTCCATTCTTACCACCTGAGGTCCCAGTGAAGCTCCAGAGTGCCAAACAGCAAAGTGCAGTGAAGCTGCAGGCGAAGTTCAGTGCCATCTCCACCACGTCAGAAGAGGAGCCCGACAGCCAGAGGAGTAACTGCCCTGCTTCCTGCCAGAGAAGAAGTGCCTCTGTAAGTGCTCTTATTGGCTGGTGGGGGAGAAAAAAAACACCCTAAAAGCCCCTGAATCATCACAGCTCTGATGCAGACTTTGTCTCCTGCTGGTGACCACATGCCTCGAAGCCCGGCCACAAAGCTGTGGCTTGGTGACAGCAGCACCAGTCTTGCATGAAACGGGGACTTTTGCTTTGTGATCCTCAAGGATTGTGCAGAAGCATGGACAGATATGTGTGATACAACACTGGCAAGGGGTGTGGGGATGAGGAGAGTAACAGTCATGTGCTTTAAGGATTATGGAGAATCATACCTAAGAAATAGGCAATGAGCCCTGGGGATGTGGCTCTTGGCTTGCAAATGTGCGTCTCTGTGTGGAGACCTGACAGAAATGATGGGTCCAGTGTCTGGCTTCCCCTGATGTGGGGAGGTGGGGTTTGGGTGAGGCAGACAGGGAAGGGGTACCGACCCAAGGGGACTGTGTGGAACAAAGCCAGCAGGTAGAACATTCTGGGTTTGGTGGTAGAGAACATCTCACCCTACACTTACAAAAGGTGTTATGACAACAGGAAAGGGCCAGATTAGGGAAGACAGTTTTTTTCTAGGTGCTATCCAGAAACAAGAGAAACAAGGGGAGAGGGGTGTTTTGCCTCTCTGTGGCTTGCAGAGCTTTTCAGCTCTGTGGTTGGGTTTCCCAGTGCCAGTCCTTGGATTCCAGAGAGATCCTCCCTAGGCTGTGCTGGCCCATGCTGAGAAGCTTGAAAGACCAGGGAAAGGGCTTAGTTGCCAGACCTTGTGGTGCAGCTGAAATAACCAGCTGACAGATTCAGGAGACTGGGAGATAAAGCACTGTCTCACTGAAGGGCTGAAAGGGGTGGACCTCACTCTGTGTGTGTATGCGAGCTTTTAAGGTGAGCAGGGAGTTGAAGGCTGCCTTTCACTTGCCCCAGCAATGAATTGTGACCCTTTCTGAGCAGAGGCATCCTATGGCCTCAGGTAAAATCCTAAGGCAGGGCACTGTGGGTAGGGTATAAGGGGCTGGAGGAAAATATTCTTAATGTTTTGTTGTAGGAACCCTCTTTTGAAATGTCCCACAGAGAAAGAATGAGGCAAGCACGGTGTGTCACATTTATCATCAGTCCTTGCACAGACTGCTGAATCAGACTCCTAAGCCTATGCAAAACATTGACACAGAAAGGGCAAGACTATATTGAGGGAGTTTTAATTACTCTCCCTCCCTCCCTTTATTTTTTTTTTTTGAGCTCACATGGCACCCTGTCCCATGACTGTGACACAGGTAGGGACTCCACCAGTTGTCTTCAGCTCCCCCCTTTCTCCTGAAGAGCTGTTCTCTACATTTTCTACCTCACTGACAGGTTCTGAGGAGTGTCTTTCTAAGCCTATAGTCAGATCCTCTAATGTGCAAGAAAGAGGTGGTTGGGATCCTGTAAGGCCCCAAAACTTGTTCGATGAGACACTTAAAAGGGCTTATGGGTTTTCATTTACTCCAAGATAGTGGCATGGGAGAAATACTAACAGATATTCTCAAGGGGCCAAAACAACTAAAACCCCCTCTACTGGCATCTTTAGAAAATCAGAGAACTTTGGAAAGACATTTAAAGCACCCTATAGCAGCCTTCAAGTGCCTAAAGGAGGCCTAAAAGAGAGCTGGGAGAGGGATTTTTGACAAGGGGCATATAGTGACAGATCCCCAGGAAATGGCTTTAAACTGACAGAAGGCAGTTTTAGAATAGATATTGGGAAGAAATTCTTTACTGTGAGGGTGGTGAGGCACTGGCAAAGGTTGCCTGGGGACATTGTGAATGCACCATCCCTGGAAGTGTTCAAAGCCAGGTTGGATGGGGCTTTAAACAAATTGTCCTGGTGGAAGGTGTCCCTGCCCATGGCACAGAGGTTGGAACTGAGTGACCTTCAAAGTCTCTTTCATCCCAAGCCATTCTGTGATTCTTCAATAAAGCCAGACAGCAATTTCAAAAAAGCAGAGTGTGTCTTCAGGTGACACATTTTTTCCTGTCTTCTTCTCTTGCCCCTCCTTTCCATAAAAATTGATCATTTACACCTCTTCCATATGAACTTTTCCTTTTTCTAATGCCTCTTATATGATTTGGTTGAGGAAGTTTCCCCAGTTCTTTTCTCCTAGGAAGTAACAGAGTATTAATAGTGCTAAGTGGTATTATGTAAAAAACCACAAAGAACATTACACCAAAAATCCCACCAAAACCTCCCCCCCTCTCCCCAGTAAGAGCCAAACAGTATCAAACTCCTCTAAGGCCACACTGTACATATACTTGTTATTTTTCCTTGGGAAATGTTGTGCTGTGGAAGAAACCTGTTGCTGGAGACTGTGATGGTTGTCCCTTTGTGAGGTCTCATTCCAAGCAGATGTCACTTCCTGGGATGCTGCTCTGTGCCCCAAATCCATCAGCAGAAGTGGAGCAGCATGAGGTTGTGTCTGACATCCAGCCCCAGAAAATGAGTCAGATGCTCTTATCATTGAAGCTCCCTGAGGGTCTCTGATAGGAATGTCATCCCCTTTCCCTGGAAAGTGTGTGCAGCTCTCCTCCACACCAGCACAGGGCATGTGGGGCACTCTGTGGAGTAGATTTCACTCACTGAGTTTCCCAGTGTGTGAGCAGGCATCCTGAACAGGGAGAGGATGGGAGTGAGTGGGCACAGAAAGGCTCACAGATTATCCCAGGGTAAATAGAGTTTGCTTTAAGCAAATAGCTAGCCCTGACCCAGTCTAAATCAAACTTGTGATCTTTCTGCATTAAGATGGATTATAGAGATGTTGAAAGGCTTGCACATGTGAAGAACCCTTGTGTTTGGTTTTTTTGGTGTGAGCAAGGGATATTTATTGCAAGCCTTGGGATACCAAGTCTGCTCTGTTTTCTGCAAGGGAATCTCTCTCTGTTGGCCTGAGTTACAAGGGGCTTTGGTAGCAATGCAGCTCTGGGGACTCTTGAGAGTAAAATAAAAAAACCTAACCAAACTTCTATTATTCATAAATCAAGGGTGTAATTATATCCTCCTTTGGACTGAAGAAGCAGAGAAGCCACTGTATCTGATATTTTATTTTCATTTGGAACATGAGGTGGACTTTTTCATCATCACTTTTTCCTTCAGTTATTTAGGGCCAGACTTTTGTCCCCGCAGCACAAACCAGCAGTTGCTACCATGGTTCCTGGAACAATGTCAGCAGGATCTGCAAGGGATCCTGTTGCAATTATACTCCTCTAAATGCAATCAGCATCTACTCCTGCACCCACAATATTTAATTTTCAGTTCTGACTCCCTTTTTGTACTTCATGGATCCATGGAGAACTCTAAGAAAAACTAATCTCATTAGCTTCTGCAGGGAGTTGGAGCATTACTGGAGTGTGTTTGAATTGTGCATTCCAAAGTTTTAATTAAGATGCATTTACCATTGTCAATAATTGGGATTTTTTCCCCTTAAATATTTTTAACATTTTCCAGGCTTTCTTCAGATCCCTAGGGCAGCTAATTTAGTTGGTGTTGCTTTAATGAAGGTTCTGAGCAAGAAGATTCTTTTCTGGCACTCAGCTGGAATACAGAAATCACCACATTTCAGCTTTTGGTAGACAAGTATATCAGAAAATGTGTTATTTTTGGCAGAGTGGCAACAGCCTTAAAGGTGAAAGAGCTGGATTTGATGTCTTCTTCCATACTGAAGATCTGCACTTTGCAAGGGCAAAATATGTTGAGAGGCAGAGAAAGGATAGTTCAAGGAAGAAGAGCCAGGATAAAGAATTCAGTTGAGGACTCAGCTGCTCCTCTACCTTCCTACAGCAGAAATACCTCACCAGCCCAGCTTTTGTACGTGGAAAACCACCTGGACAGGCCACAGGGTACTTGATACCCTTCTGAGCAGGGGTGTGGCTGAACAAGTGAGGTACAAGGGTAAGGAGCATTCATCCAGCAGTGGTGGCCACGTTTGGGAATATGTGCCCATGTACTCAGCAACAAGAGGATGCATGGGAGAAATTGGTGGATTGATCTCCAACCAGAGAATTTGCCTACTTGCCTTTCTTGCCAGCTCCTCTGTAGCTCATACACACTCCCCTGTGCCTCCACTGCATAAGGAACTCTGACTTTTCATGGGGATGAGGCTCAACAGTTGCATCTGTTTTTTTTCCCTACCTGCAATAACTTCTGAATTTCCATCCGATATGAAAGCAGTCTGGAAGACTTGAGGCTAATCTGGTTACCATACATTTCTGGAAGAGAGATGTGAAGAAGAAATAACTTGGCTGAGGCAGGCGTAGGGGGCACAACACTTATAATGACACTTATTTCGTTTATCTGCCAGCAGCACAGTCAGCTGCTGTGAGAGATGGCTTATGGATTGCTCTGCAGGGTGCTGTGATGTATGTGAAGACCCCTCCATGTTTTACCTTGTGGCTGTTTTATTAATTTTGACGTGAACAAACCTCCCATCCCTTCCCTCTCCAACTGAAGAGCCCAGATGGCCAGAAGCATTGGCTCAGTCAGCTGGCTGAGGTCCTCTTTGGAGACCAACCTGGTTAAATGGGTCTTATCACATTGGAGAGTGACCCTTAGGGAAGCTGCAGAGAGTTAGAGCTGCTAAAAAGCCATCCAGGTGGCTTGAGTAAGGGTAGCAGGGAGAGGCTGCCTCGGGATGGCAGCTGTCAAGGATCAGATGAGTGCTGTGTTTTCAGTATTCAGGATCAGTCCTAACACCAGCCATGAGAAAGCAAGGGGCACAGTGGCACAGCAGTGTGGCAGGCCTGTGTCTGCAGCGCAGTGTGGGCTGTGGGTCCCCCAGTGTGAGGGGAGAGAAATCTGTGCTCTCTAGCTGTGTTTGAAAATCCCTTCCACAGCTCAGTGGAGCTCCTCTGTCTGGCAGGTACCCAGCTATTCAGCACTGGGGAGACTTGGATCTGGCAGCTCCAGTCTGCTTCTGCTGTGCTGGGTTCCCTTTCACCACACTGCCAGCTCTTCCCTGGTTCTCCACAGCCATGACAAACCAAGGAGGGCTTTCATACACATGTGGCAAGACCAGCATGTGTAAAATGCTCCCTGGGCTATGAGGATGGTGTTAGAGAATGGTGTCCTGTAGAGGGCAGAAAATCAGGTCCTAAATAAAATTTAAACCAAGCAGAACTGTGTGCTTTCCATCGTTTCTTTAGGCATATGTGGTCCCCAGGCTGAGGGCAGCAAATGAAATCCCCCCTCCATTCCCAGCCACCCTGCTTCTCCCTGTAGTTTGGGCAGAGGCCGAACAGTCACACAATTGTTATCTGCTGAAATCCATCACTGAGAAATGTGGTTCTATAGTGAAAAAAGTGAAGAATCGATCAAGAGCTTAATGATTTTTCCATGACTGCAACTAGGGCTGTTTCTCAGCAATTGGAATCCCTGTCCTTTCACTCCTTCTGAAAGGCTGAGGAAGTTTTTGATCACAGCACCAAGTGAAAGCTTCAAAGCCCTTATCTACAGACAAAAGGGACTTCTCAAAAACATCTCCACCTGAGAGGGCAGTTATGAACAGCCCCTACTTTGTCAGTGCCTATGAAGAAAACCAGGTAGTTAACAAGGATGGAATAGCTGTGCTTAAGTTTTATAAAAGAATCCAGAAATGCCACTAAGCCTCCCTGCTTCAGAGCACTGTGTGAGCTATGCAGTGGTGGACAGGGAACAATGGAATGCCTTTTTACCTTGTCTCCAGGTCCTGTGAGATTTCTGCACTTCTCCTGGCATGAGCAAGTGCAGCTGGCTGTTGTAGACTGGCAGAAAGAATTTAGCCATGCTAGAGACACTGCTCAGGAATTTTCTGTAGAAGATGTTTTGTTGCAATGTCAACATATATTGCTGTGAAATGAGCTCTTTCAGGTACCTTAGATTAATGTTTTTTCTGTTTTCCATGAGAAATACACAGCCAGAGCAAGTCAGAGTGCTTTGAATTGTGCTGCCATTTAACAGGGCTGCTGCAGTACCTCAGGGGAGCTGTTCTAACACATGCTGTGTGCAGGGTATGGAAAAGGGTCAAGCTGTGTGTTAACTTTGATCTCCCTCCAGGGCTGTCTGGGTTTTCCAGCACATTTAGTAGTACCTCATTTTGCAGTATGTGCCTTAGGTGCAGCCCAGCTCCACCACTTCCTCCTGGGCCTGTGACCAGAGTTCTTGGTCTGGCTCAGAGGTGTTTCTTCTGCGTAAGACTGGTGGAGTGGGAAGCTGTGTGTCAGTGGTGTTGCCCTGCAGTCCTTCAAATTGGCTTTTCTGGGCTGTGCCTGAGGGTGAAAGCTGAAAAGTAAGGAGTTATCTCTGGCAATGAGAGCAGAGGTGCAGGAGGGGACAGACCTCCTTGAAGCTGACCATTTCCAACCTCCCAAGCAGCTGTAGCGATCAGGCCTTCCCATTTCGTTCTCCTTCCTCAGGCTGCTGAGCTCTCTGAGACAGTGGGATGTCAGACTTGGATTTTGAGCAGAGATCAATGAGCAGCTTTCTCAGTCAGGAGTTTTTCCCCCCAGAATAGAACTGCTTTGTCACATGCTGCCTGGGAAGACCCACCACTGGGATGAGTAATGCAACAAGGTGAAATGAGAATGAGGCCCTGAAGATTTTCTGTGTGAGATGGAAAGAGCTGGGAGAAATTTAAAATGAACATTGAGGTGTGAGAAAAATCCCCTGGACACGCAGGGAGGTTGCTCTTCTCCTCCTTCTTGCACTACACGAGCACAATAATGGTGCAGAGGAGAGGGGAATGGCAGCCTTGGGAAACTTCCACTTCCACCAAATAACTTGGGACACACACTCTCTTGTCAAGGGCTGCTTACTTGTATGAAGGCATCATCCAGAAAGCCAAAGAACCAAGACATTTGCATGAAATCTTAGGGAAGCAGCTGTGTCACTGAAGAGCTGGGGATACTTTTTTTCTTTCCTGTGGGAGAGGTGGACTCAGAGCCTGTGAGCTACACCTCTGCTCTGAACTGGGCTGAGATTCCAGGACATTGTGTGTCCTGTGCTCTGTGGAAAGGCATTCCTCTTGAGGTTGATAAAACTGGCCAGAAAACCTTGGACAGGACTTTGGAGCCAGCAGAGATTGACACAGAAGGTGAGACATTTTTGGGATTCATTCAGAAGCAAAGGAGTTCATTTTCTTCCTCTGGCCTCCCAGGTGTTGAATGGGAGCTGCATCTTTTAGAAAAGCACTCGGAGCTGAGCTGAACATGAATTCCTGTTGACATAAATGCAGTTTCCATCCTAGCATTTCCTTTAGACAGAATTAGTGTCAAATGGTAAATCAACTCCAATAGCTTGATGTGTCTGTTCAACCTCAGCTCTGGGACCACACTAATAAACTCTGCAGACCTGCAAGAAAGCCAGTCAGTAAAAAGAGGGCTTTCTCTTGATTTGCAGGGTCTGTGACTCCTAAGTCAGCTCCTATTTGATTCTTTTTCATTGTCTGTCATCTGTAGATCAGTTTAAATGGGATAAGCAACAGAGTTCTGAATGCAAGGCACTTGCATATATGTATGAAAAAACCATCTTTTTCTTTGATTTGGATTTGTTTTGTTTTGTTGTGCACAAACACCATCTCCTAATGAGGAGCTTCTGGAGGTGAGTAGCCAGCTGTCAAACTGCTGGGATGCCTTGTGGCAGTCCTGTCACAAGCAGATCTGTCCAAAGGCCTGGGACCTGTTATTAGCAGTTGCAGAAAGGATGGACACATCAGTAGCTGCTGGTTGTACTGACACTGGATTGGGCATGGAAACATTCCCCCAGGCAGCATCCAGGCCATCCATAAATGTCTGTGTGACTGTGTCAGGGGCTGGAGTAAACGTGTGCTGCAGGATGGCAGTAACACCTGTCTCTGGCTCAGCTCACCCAGAACAAGAGAGCCAAGTCTTCTCTGTTTTGGTTGGGAAGACTGACAGGGAGCCTTGAATCAGGGAAGGCTGTAGGCCACTGCCACCAGCAATGGCCAAGGAAAGAAAAAGGGACACAGGGGAAGACAGAGACTGGGCAACTGCTGGCTCCAGTTAGGAAGAATTATAAACCTGGTGGATGTGGACTTTCCCTGGAAAAGGGGAACTGACTGGGCACTGAGGTCAGCCTGACCCTGGAATCAGGTAATCCATGCTCTGGCAAACAACAAGGATTGTCCATGTGGTCTGACCATTGGAAAAAACGAAGAGGAAAGGCCTTTCTCCACACTCAGTTGGGAAACCAAGCCAGGACTAGCTGTGTCTGGAAGAATTCCTGCACCAGGGCTCTGAGCATGAGGGATGAATGTTTCCCATGCCCATACCTTCTGCCTGCTCTTTCTCCCCATATGAGGTCAGAGTCAGGGACTCTCTCCAGCTCACCCTCTTTTGAAGCATTTTGGTCCTTCAGTGAGCGGGGTGTGAGCTGTGCCACTGCAGCAGGAGCAGAGATGGGTTTGCATTCAGGGAGTTTTGCACACAGAGGGTCAGAATGCACAAATCCCAGCTGCAAAATAACCCTGAGAGAATCTGAATGAAGCTGTGGGTAGGAATGGAGGAGCTGTGAGTAGGAATGGAGGAGCTGTGAGTAGGAATGGAGGAACATGCTGATTTAGAGAAGTCAAAGGTTGGTTCTGTGGGGCAGGGAGGATGTCACCATTGGAGCATACCTTGGAGGGTGTTGTCACCAGGTCATTCTGACAGTGTTTGGAAAGTCAGGGAGGTTGAATGTGGATAAAGTGGGTGCAGATAAGCCCACAAGGAAAGAAATCTGGAGCCTGCTGTACCACTGCAGGTTGTAACAAGGGGACACAGTGCTCTTAGCAGGCTGGTCCGTGTCTGTAAAATCATTCTGATCCTGCTGCTGCAGACCCTGGCCCCAAACCCCACTTCAACACAGCTTGATGGGGAGTGCTGGGAGCAGAGCCTCAAGCTGCTGAGCTCAGGAGAAAGCAGAGGTGTCTTGAGGCACTTTTGAGGAGAGCTGGTTAAGCTGGTATTTAGGTAGCCTAAGCCAAACATAGGTTTTCCTTTAGGTATATGAAGAAACTGTCCTACCTTTCCAGTTCCAGAGCCCCATAGTTCCTGAAGTATGCCTCTCTTCAAGACTTTGGCTTCATACACAACACCAGAAAAATGTCCCAGGATATCAGTGGCATTCTGGTCAGAAGAGTAGCAGTGATGATCCCAAATGCACTCTTCACATCCTGTCTGTGGCAAGGAGAGGTGTGTAGTTCTTCCCTGAGGATCAGAGGGAGAGTTTTGGACTACACAAGCACCTACAGCAGCATTTACAGGCTGGAATGTCACTCATGGAAACCAGAGTTTTCACCTGCCCCTGTATCAGTGAAATAGATCTGTGTCCTCAACACACCTGAGTCTCTCTCCTTCCTAAAAAACCCAACCCAAACAAAAACCCCAACAAACCAGGAAAGCCTGGAATCTTCATAAGAAGGCTTGTGGGGGTCTTCCTGGCCATCCCACTCTGTTCCCAATGCAACAGTGGTGACATCCCTTTTTGCTAGTCTTTGACAAATGGGAGCCAGATATTATCCTGAAATTACAAAACTACAGAGCAGGAGGAGCAGGGGCAGGGCTGGGACCTGCTGTATTGTGGTGCCTGAATGAGGTTGCCAGCCTATTTAGTAGTTCACAAAGAACCTAATGAAACATCTGCCCAGGGAGAAGAGGTGTTAGAGGGCTTCTTAATAGGAAAGGATGTAATACCCAGTGACTGGAAATTGAAGTCAGCCAGAATCAATGCAGAAATATAATGTAGATTTTCAAGAGTGAGAGCAATCAGCCTGATTGCCAGGGGACTGAGTTCTCCATCAATGTGAGCTTTTAAATTAAAGGGAGATGTCTTTAACAGCCTGCCAGACAATGGCAAGAGAATTCTGGGACTTCATGGAGGGGTGTTAGATACAAGGTGACCAAGCAATCAGTCTGTGTGTGTGTGGCAAGTGCTGCATCTCCTCAGTGATGCCTCTAGGACAGAGCCCATCTCTGGTTGAATATGTCTGGAAGAGAAAGGATGAACAGGACTAAGGAGGTGAGGAAGCTGAGCACCAGGCATTTCACAAATAAACCAAAGCCCTGCACACCCCCCAGCGCTGCATCCCTGGGTGAGTTGGGTGGGAGCAAGGGTCTCTACTCTTGAGACTGTCAGCATATGCAAGATTGTCTGTGCAAATTTTAGTTTTGGACAGTTCTTCATTTTTCAAGGACATCATCTGGAAGCTGTTTCAGAACATTTTTTGTAAGCTATTGCACTCCCATTTCCTAACAAGGAAGCTATTATCATTTTAGAGACAAATGTACCTCATTTTTCCACAGAAGTTAGATGCAGTTTTTGAGAGTACAGTCAGAGGTAACTTGTGGGAACTATAATTTAAAATTTTCCAGCTTTTAGATGCTCTTTCAAAAAAAAATGTTTCTATTTTAGTGATATTGTATTAAAAGAATGTGTGTTGGAAGCTGTCATTATTAATCTAGGAATGGTCTGGGCTGTACTGTGTGGGATCATCCTCTGCTTGCCTCACATTCCCATTACAGCACAGTGCCCACAGGCAGAAAAGCTGATAAAAGCTGCAGTCGTGCTTGTACACCAGGAGCTTGATTTTTGCCTCCTGAAGTGGAGGCACATAAATAGCCTTGGAGGTACTTTTGGGCTTGATAACCTCGTCCACTTTTCAAGTGTGTTCCACATGAATTACACTCCACAGGCCAAGCAAAGGGCACTGAGCTGCAACAAGACTTGGTAGCCAGAGCTTGGATGCATCAGTGGAAACAGCATCAGTGGATTTCAACTAAAACCTGTTGGTTGCAGAGGATAAAGTTTAACAGAAGGCATCTCTCTAATAGGATTTTTCCCAGCCAGGTGTTGTCATTTAATGCAGAGTGTTTCCCAGGCGTTGTCATTTAATGCAGAGTTTTCTCTGCTCTTTTTGCATCATACCCCTTGTAGAACTGCTTGCTGTTATCTGCACATGAATGCTGTACCTAGAGGCCCTCTTCACTTACAGCTTCAGATTTCAGATATTGTCGGAGCTTGGCTGCCTCCTGGCATCATTAAAGAGAGGTTTCTTTGTCCACCCCTTCTCTTTAAACTTCTGTTTTGCTGCATTATTATGCTGCACATATTCAGAGGGGTAATAAATTCAGTCATTTTTGGTCTAAATGTAATTCCTTAGTAATTGCCATTTATTTATTTTTATTGGTAGCAATAACTTAGCTTTATGAATGCCAGTTCTGGACTCCTTCCATCAGTATGCAATGCTTTGCCTAATAAAAGTAAAAATGCATTCAAGAAGGTTTAAATTAGGTAGTTGCAAAGAACTGTCATTATCATGGAATCGTGGAACCATAGAATGGTTTGGGGTGGAAGGGACATCAAAGATCAACTAGTTCTAACCCCTCTGGCATGGGCAGGATACATTCCACTAGTCCAGGTTGCTCAAAGCCCCATCCAGCCTGGCCTTGACACTTCCAGGGATGTCCCATCTGCTCTGAGCAACCTGTGCCAGTGTCTCAACATCCTCATTCTAAAGTATTTCTTCCCAACGTTTTATCTAAACCTTCTTTCTTCCCATTTAAAGCTATTCCTCCTCGTCCTGTCACTACATACCCCTTGTCAAAAGTCTGGATCCTTCTCTTCTCCAGGCTGAACAATGCCAACTCTCTCAGCCTGTCTTCACAGGAGAGCTGCTCCAGTCCCCTGAACATCTCTGGGCCTCCGTCAGACTCACTGCAACAGTTCTGCGTCCTTGTTATGTTGGTGGTCTCAGAAGGAAATGGCAGCGCTCCATGCCTCAAAAAGCACAGATGGAATGACACTTGGATCCTGGAAGGCCAAGGGCAGGGGCTGTTTCAGCCTTGTTGACAAGCAGTGGGTCCATCCCAGCCAGAACTTCCCCTTCTCGTCCAATGCTGCGGGAGTTGCTGCAGGGTGTTGGGGCCTTTGCAATGGGATATTACTGGTGTGGTTTCCTGATTCAAACTGAACACAGCTTTGGGAACACTGTTGTTGTAATTTTCCCTTCCCTTTTGCATTTTCCTTTTTCATATTTCGATCTACCCACATTGAGAATAATGAACCCCCAAACTACCTCTGACCCACATGCACATGGTAGACACAAATCTTTTTGGTAGTGACATTGAGCAAACTTCAAGAGAAACTCTGGGTAGTTTTAGTCTACATTTTCATCTTCATTTTACCCTCAGATCATTAAAACAAGTAAAACATCTCAGAAAAAAAATGAGAGACACAAAAGAAGGTCAGTAAATATTAGCATCTTTGAAATGTTTGATAAGCATCTGTGCTGGCTTTTGATTACTGCTGCCTTGTATAAAGTCAGATCCGAATCTTTTATTGTGCATCACCAAGAGATAAAACACAATTACTGCTTGTGCAATTTGGTTCTATACCCGAAGCAAAAATGCCTGTTCCTTGATTCCACATGCTACCAAAAGGGATAAGATTTTAATTACCAGACAGTAAAATCTCTTCCCATTTTCATGGTAATTTTTACTCACTAATTATACAGTGCCTGTTAAAATGCCAGTGGTTAGGTAGATACTGATGTCACTTAAATTCAGAGAGGTGTTTATTTGCACATCATGTCCCCCTGCCCCCATCTCTCTGTTCCCCTGCAGGAGTTCCTGTGGAGGGACACACAGGATCTTGAAAGTCCCACGTGCTGGGCTGCCTGGGACTGTCACTTGTCCCATGCCAAAGCATGGGCACAGCACTACCTTGTGGGACTGTGTGTGTTTGTCCATGCACCATGTTCTGAGTATGGCATCTGCTGCTGCAGAAAAGAAAGATTCCTGTAGGGTTCAGGAAGCCAGAAATGTGAAATGTGAGGAAGTCCTGTTTAAGTCCTATGCTGCTCATAAACAGTGAACCCAGCTTTTCAAGAAGAGTGCTTAATCAAGGGGAGGAGAATATAAACTCTCTTCTAGCTCTCTTGGGCCATAAATGAGCTTTATAACAAGGGTGAAGTGCTGTTTCCACTGCTTTAGAAAATGGATATAACAATGGTTCTTAGACAACTCTATCTCATTAAAGCAGTAGGTCTGAAAAGACACTTATTTCCTGGAACAGAATGGGGCCACAATCCCAGGGATGTTCCTGGTGCTAAATGCTTATTTGTAAAGCCATGCCCTGAGCAGCCCGATAGAAGGGAGAGCAGGGGTGCCTCTTTAGTCATACCTTCCCTGTGGCTTGTTCTTGAAAGGTGCCTGCCTTTGCTCCCTGGAAAGAGCATGGAAGAGGAAAACAGCCTCCTGACTTATGTCTTCAGCACCTCCAGCTTTCACTTTGAGTTTGGAAGTCAGGCTGGTGAGGAGTGAGTGACACAGAGCTATTAATTTAAACATTCCTGAGGTAAAACTCGTGCTGAGCTGCATGTGAACCACACCTCAGAGGAGCATTGAAGAGGATGGACATGAGATTTCCAGAGCTGAGCATGGAAACACTGCAGAGTAGCCTGTGAGGAAGAGGGATGCAGACCTTCATCTCTGGGTCCCTGCTCTCCACTAATCAAATTTGGAGAAGCTCCTGGGGGTTCATCAGTGCGTGCTGCTCTGTTTGGGCAGCCAGGAAAGGAGCACCCCTTAGCCAGAGCATTGGGTTGAGAGGCTCTGCAGGAGCAGCAGCATCGGGAGAGCAGGAATTGCTGCCATTAGCAGCTCAGTGGCTCTGTGTGGGTGGGTGACAAACTCGCAGTTCCTGACGACAGAGGGCACGCCGACACAGCGCCGGGGAGCGAGACGCGGGCAGGTCCGGCACGGGAACTTCACACAGCCGGTCAGATCCTGCTCTGTGCACCTGACACGAGAACGGTGCTTGGCTTGCAAAGAGCCCGGGTGGGCTTTTACCCGGATTTCTGGGGACTTTCCTGCACCGAGCTGTCAATTCTGAGTTTTCAAGCGACTCAGATGCCATGGCAAGTGCAGGAGCAGAAGGGGGGATCACGCTGTGCTTGTAGCAAGCTGTGGGGTGAGGAAATGGCTGTGAATAAAAACATCAGCATCTGGCCCAAAGAGGCTCCCACTTTAGCCAGTAGGCTGAAAGCAGGGAAATCCAGGGGTGTTTAATGTGACTCATTGGCCGTGGCAGGCTGATTTAAACTCATCTGCGGTGCAAAGCCCCTTGTGAAGGAAGTGCGAAGCCTGTGAATGTTTCCCAGGAAAAGAGCCAGCATCATTTAGAGCTAAGGAAGTGCACGGGGTTGGCCTGGACTTTGAACTGTTGGCACTGAGAGCCATTTGCTGGAACAGAGAGGATGTTTTGTCTCTGAGTCCCCAAACTGTGACACAGATGGTCACCACTCTGCTCTGGGTCTACTCCCTGAAATAGTTCATCTTGCTGCGCGAAGAGGTCCTGATTCTGCAATGGGGTCTGGACAGGGACAGCAGCCTTCTTGTCTGAGGCAATTTCCAGGATCAGGACTCCATCTGGAGTTTAATCCTAAGGAATACACCTACTCTGATGATGTGTTTACGTGCTTTCTGTGCCTGAGCAGAGGACACTCAGGAGGTCTTGCCAGGGAAAAAGTTTCCTTGAGCTTTTCCTGCAATGATACTGAACTCTTGCCATGGTGTTTGGGTCTGTTTTTAAATGATCCTGTGCATTCTCCAAAGAGATGAATTCAAAGCATGGGTCCAAGATCTCACTGCAGAGGGGTACCTGAATTTCTCACTGTTTACACTAAATCAATCAGTTGGTGTTGCATAGGAAAGATCTGCCCTCCAGTCCTTCTGAATGTTTTATCATCTTTCGGCTGATGACTGTAGTTCACAGCCAACAAATCAGCAGGGTCTTTTGGAAAAGCTGCTTCTTTAACAGGAAGTTCTGGGTATTTTGTCTGTGTCAGAGCCTGAAGACCCAGATTCCCTTGCTGCAGATTCCCTGCAGGGAACGGGCAGCCTGATGCTTGGTGCTGCTGCCGCCGTTCCTGATCCAGGCTGTTGGACCCCCATAGTATGATTCCCCATGGCTAATAATCAGCACAGCTTTTGTGGCTCTTTTGCAGCCCATCTGATGAGCCTGGCTGCAGGTTTCGAGGTGGGTAGAGAGCAGACACCCACCCCTAAGGTCTTCACTTTAAAGATGTTGCAAAAACCACACTCTGTGACAAAGGAGATCTCTTAGTGAATATATGGCTTAGAAAAACAAAATAGGCAAAGCAGCCACAGCAGCAACAATAAACCCAAAAGAAGACCTGCCCCTATGTTCTAGACCTTTAAAGGATCTTTGTTCTTGCTTCTGTAGCAAAGGAGAAAGGAACTCTGTGCTGCCAAGATAGACTGCAATCAGGTGGGGCTGCTGATTTGGTTCATGTGAGTGCTGCTGGTGGTTGTGTGGGGGCCAGTAAAGGCACTGCTCTTTGTTCCTGTTCTTCTGTGTTTTGTGTGCTTCTGTATCTTTGAGATACAGGCTTTGTTGTGTGGAGACAGCCAAGAGCTGGAAATCTGGCAAAGAGGCTGGTGAGGAAAAACCCCTTGGGTCTTCAAGCCCACAGGATTGTATTTCTGCTCACAGGATGCTTCCTAGAATGAGCTTTAGAAAACACTGTTCCTCACCAGGGGACTGGTTTGGGGTACCATCATGGCTTTCCTGGAGGATTTGTTACAAGAACTGCAGGTTTCTGCAGAACAGGCATTTCCAAGACGTGTTCAGCATCTTGCTGCAGTTATGGAACAAGGTAACAGTACTGACCTGTGCAACCACGTTAAACACTGGCCTTTATTTTTACTGAAAACTTTGACTGGGACTGGTAAACTGCAAAAAATAGGAATCCTTTACTCAGAAGTCTTAGGAAGTGCAGTCTAGCACGATATCTTCCAAACATAAGCTGTGTGCTCGTATTCATATTCTGCACGAGCTGCATAGCTGGTGTTTGATGGTGCGTGTCTCAGAACCAACAGTGAAATGAGCGGCCTGGATAGATTCATTCTTGTAATGTGACTGTAAAGTGGAATTTGCTTCTAAAACACCATGACATTGATTTCCCACAAAGTGACAGTCTTGTCTCATTACCTTGATTCATTTGTTGTCTGATGGATTTTAATAGCAAAGACCTGAATTACAATGATTAACCCCCACCCCAAAAGGAAAAAGTTTAGAGCTGTGCCACATCAGCAACTTCAATAAGAGCCAGTGTTTGGGAAGAAATTCACAGTATTGGAAGCCTGATGGCAGGTAGTCTCAAACAAAAGGGAAACATTGAAGATGGAGAGATAGGGGAGAGAAATGTTGGATGCTAGAGTCATTAACATTGAGCAGGCAGGCACAGTGTCCCTATAAAGAAGGAGCAGAGCTCTATCTCTGTGTTCAAGTATCTTTTGCTCTGACTTCTTTCTGTCTGTGCTGTGGTACTATTTCCCTGAAAGCAGTCTTTCTGATATTTGGGACTTCACACAGTGTGTCCTATGTGCCACAAAGAGTTACAATTCCACTGGGATGTATTTCACTTAGGAATGTAATAGATGCTGTTTCTGAGTAGATGGAATAAAAGTCCCCTGTACTAAACACAGGAGGAAGAAGGAGTGACTATAGCATGTGTAGAGAACATAAGGAAGAGGGAAAAAACACTTCAGAGTGGAGAGATATAGTGAGGTGAGGTTTGTTCACTGTGTTTTAAGTTTCCTGTAACATCTTAGTTATCTGAGATCTCTGGGCTTATCTCCCTAAAAGTGGCAGCTAGGAAACGACATTCTCACTATGCTGCTTCATCAAAGTGATGGCTGCTGTTTTAACAAGCTGCATTAGCCAGAGATTGATGGCCCCATTTGCAGCATGAAAGATCAGTGCTGTTTGCAGCAGTGAAGGTCTGAGCTCCCTGGAGTTCCTGCTGACAGGGGGATGTCAGGCAATTGCCAGGGAGGCAGAGCTGGTGGGGAGGCTGCTCCCCATTACCTGGGCATCACACTGGGGACATGGGCATCCCCACGCCTCCCACATGGCCTGCAGGAACACTTGCAGTCCTCCCCTGCACTGGCTCAGAGGCTGAGTGCAAGTGAGAATTGTTCATTTTGGGATCCCTTGTAGGAAGCCATTCAATGTCATTCCCACACAGGTGTTGTCTGCATGGAGCAGCAGCGTGGCTGGGTGATGAGAAGGCAGGTCAGACTTTCCTCTGGAGGCATAAGTCATCTGTCTCATCCATATTATCTGTCCCAGACCATGGGGTTGTCTCAGTCTAGCACTTCTGCTTGTTCTCAAGACCAAAAAGGTGACAAGGAGTACATGGGGTCACTGATTGGGTCTACCAAAGCCTACACACACACTGCCTATGAAGTCAAGTCTTAATCCACCTGGAGAATGCTTCACATTCTTGTTGGGTGGAGAGTCAACATTGGCCTGTAGTCATTCCTTCTCCAGTGAGCAGAGGTATAAATGTCAGGCAGAGCCTTTGAATCAGGCAGGGTGGTAGTCACAGGGGAGGATAGCAGAGTTCACGAGAGGAAAGAGTGAAGGAAGGTTAAGGCAGATGTTATAAACATACAGTCAGAGATGGCAGTGGTGGGGTGCAGCAGTGAATAACAACAAGAGCTGAATCTCTCACAGGTTTCTGGCTGAGAACATCTACAGGTATGTCAGCATAAAGTCTGTGTCTTGTATCAGTTGTGGCCACATTCATGTTCACTGAGCTGCGCTGGGTTTTATTACTGAAGGCTGCAGCTGGATTCACAGAACTAAAACATGTGATTTCCCTCTTTTGGTATTTCAAGCAATTTTCAGATGTTCTTAGCTGATCTTCATGCTTCTAAGATCCTGTATCTGACCATCTGTCTCCAATTAGTCCTTTCAGCCCTGCAGACTTCTCTCTCTGCAATTCTCACACATCTATTTCTTTGCTCCCTTATTAATAAAAGGAACATCAAAGCACTCTCAAAGTATCATTTTTCCCTGTTTGAAGAAGGATAACTTCATCCATCTGGGAAGAGGTGGGACAAGACAAATTAATCTTTTCCCTGAACTTCTCTTAAGAACCTTTTTTTTTTCCTAAGATGTATGAGGTGACTGAGTGTTGTGGCAGAGTTCCTGGTCCAGATACAGGAGATCTGGGAGATCTGGGTTCACTCCTAAGCTCTGCTAAGTCATTCTGACTCCTACCTGTTCAATAGATAACACCACCTGTATAATTTCTTTTTTCTCTGGTGCTTCCAGGACCTGAGCAAACAAAATGAGCTCTGCACACTCTGTCCCCCTTTCTGGGACCATGGCTATTCTCAGGAGTGGCTCCAGTGCAGTGCTCCCAGGTGTAACCTGGGATTATGGATTTGGGGAAATAGCTTTGTCCTAAAGGTGCCTTAAGCTCAGACTCTTTCTCTTGGTCTTTTCTTGAGCTGTGCTTTAGGTAGGCTGATGCCTGGTCCTGTACCTGCTGACCTCATTTCCCTGCTTGACCTTGAACCTTTCTCATCAGCACAGAAGCGTTCAGTGATGACTGCTGTCTGTGGTTGCTCCCACTGGATGTGCTCTGCCCTTCTCATTCAGGTTCTGTCAGACTGTCTTTATTAAAAAAGGAAAAAGGAAGTTCTTGTGGACCAGGTCTTGTCTTTCTGACAGGGCCCAGAAGAAATTAGGTGCACAAAAAGTTATTTGTCTTTGAAAGTCCTTCTCAGCCTCCGGTACTTGAGGCAGGACCTGCTGAACCTGAAGGTACAGATGTGCAAGCCTATCTTCTCTCAGGGTAGTGAATGTTGTAGACATTTTTGTGCCAAATAACTCTGATAATCTCCCCTTCCCTGCCTCTCATGGATTCAAAGGCCATCTGTCCATCTTGGTTCATTTTTTCAAGGGCAGAATCCCTGCCAAAGTATGTGAAATTTCTACCATTTGTCTGTACTGGGATATTTGGTCTGTTTTGTCCAAAGGACATTAGTTTTGAAGGTATTTACTTAAACATCTCTGGATTTGTTAGCTGACTCCTCTGCTTCATTCTAGATGAGGAGAGTTAGCTTTGCTGTAATGTGCTTCCTGCACAATGTACACTCTATACATATAAAAGACAAACCTAAAGCAGCAAAGAACAACCTTTAAATAACTCTTATGGCCCATTAGCCACACGATGACACCTGGTAGGTAAAGGAGACACTCAGACAGATCTCAGAAAATCCCACAAAAAATTACTTTTGAAAGCCTTTGTAAAATTGTAGGCCTGTGTGTGATTTGTGTAATTAATGGACAGTATTTCTGAACATGGCATGGTTGTTAAGGATGACATGCTCAGCTTCACCTTTGTATTGTGTAGGAACATGCTGAGATTAATTTAACATCTACTGCCCATCATTTGCAATACTCTGTGCCCAGGTTTGGATAGTTAATGAGTCCCCTGGAGTCCGTGCTTTCAGCTTCAATTTTCTCCCTTTCTGAGGAGAGAGGAGTCAAATAAGTGAAAAAGCCTATGATCAAGAGGAGGTTAAAATTCACATTTGCTGTATTTGGGGTGAAGCTTTGTTTTCTGCTTAGGACCTATGTCCTAGGCAAATGTGCATCTCTGAAGGCTATCCCAAGTCCCAAAGCTGTGTAAACCACAGCAGGGTGCTCAGGCCATAACCCCTTAGCTCTCAGCTGACTCATCCTCTACCTGAAAATAAAGCTTCATACATTCTTCTTGTCTCTCATATTAAAGGAGGCTCCCTATCATGGAATTACAGAATTGTTTTGTTTGGAAAAGACCTTTAAGATCACTGTCTCCAGCTGTTAAACCATCCTTGCTCTTCTGGCCAGTTCTGCCTGAAGAACTGTATCCATCCATCAAAGCCCTCCAGGCACATGAGCCTGTAGGCACCATGTGACAATGATCCAAATGAGTTCATAACCCTGGCATGCACACAGACTCCTAATTCCTCCTGTTTGTTCCACGCTGCATGGATTAGTGCTCAAGCACTTCAGAGACACATCCATTTAAAAGAAGAATATATGAGAGCTTTCTCTCCAGCAGGGAGACACCCATGGCTGTTACTCAGCACTCACTTCACTCTCTCTTCTGGTGCCACCTTTTGATTTAGGCTCAGTTGCTTCCGATGCTGCTCAGAAAACAACTCCCAGCCCCTCATCTGACATCATGGCACTAAATCTATTCTGTAGCTGCTGATCTGAAAGTGGAGCAGCAACCTTCCTCCTGGTGCCTGAAGTCACCAACTTACAGCCTTTTCCATCACAGGAGTCTTTTCCCCAACCCACTGAGTACAGGTTCTGAATATTCTTCCTGTTGTGCCATTGGGTGTTTGGAGTCTTGGAGAAGATTCTGGTCTCCTTCCTACAGCATCTGATGCTGTGCAGATTTCCCATCTCCACCCACACTTCTCCAACAACTTCCTGCAGGCAGGAAGACTCCTTCCCCTGCTCCAACCTCCCAGAGGAGTTCAGCCTGCGTTGGGGCAGTTGTTGCTGGACTCTGCTGCATTGCCACCAGTGCTAAGCACACATACACTGTCCCCAGAAGAATTTCTGGATTCCTTCTATCTGCTCTTTGCAAAATGCTGCATCAGTTTTCACCTTCTGCCATAGTGGTGCAGCCCAATTTTTTGATTCTGTGTCACAAAATGCCAACTTAGGCAGCAGAGATGAAAAGCTTTCCTTATTCAGGAGTTATGGGGCACAGGAATCATGGAGCAGATGGAAGACTCAAATGGTACTCTGCAACCCAGGGGTTCTTCCTCCTCTAACCTCCTCCCATCTGCATAGGTCCCCCTGTATGGAGCTTCACCACTGTCTCATCCCTTCCATTTCAGTGCAGCCAATAAAACCCAGGCCAAGGCATTTATCTGGCATGCAAAACTTTAGTCAGAGCTCATCAGGTCAAATAAAGTGTGGTTGTAGCTGCTTCACTGGATTAACTGCACTGCATCAAAGGACTGCAGTAATTTACTTCTGCCTGGACTAAAAGTCATTACATTTGATGACTTCTGTGCAAAAATGTGGGCAAATGCACAGTCTGAGCTGGTGTTTAATGGGAAAAGTTGCAGCCCCGTCCAAAGCTGTGGTAACAAAGGAGGGACTTCCCTGATATCTGCAGGCTCATTCCTGGCTGAGGTGTGCTGAAGTTCTAGTTGAGCCTGTTTTAGAGATATCTCTGCTTTGTTGGGTCATGACAAGAACAGTTTTCTTTCATGTGCAAACATGTACATTGGTGCTACTGACATGTCCTGTGGATATCTTTCACAGACAGCAGCTGAAGGAACCATGAAATTCTTTCCTGCAGAGTGGTGGCTGACTGTGTGAAGGCTGCTATCCAAGGGCTAGGCTGGAAAAAAGTGTGGGACCTAAGGACAAAGCAGATCATTGTGTTCTCTGTGTTTTGGAGAGAGGAGGGAGACAGGACAGAACTTGGGGAGGAAGTAGAGGACAGGAAAAATGTATCCTTCTGGCAATAATGAGAGGAGAAAGCCAACTTGCACTCTCAGGGCAGGGGACTGAATGGAACAGTAGGCTTGGAATTCACAGATAAACTGCTTTCTCTCTAAAACGTTGAATAAGTAAGATGTTGAGATAAACCCTGCCAACAACATCCAAGGAAATCTGGCTTATGCATTTTCTTCTTCCTGCCTAAACAACACTACAGGCTATACAAGAGCCTAAAATCTCCGAAGATGCATTTGCTGCTTATTCCAAGAAAGTCAATGATATCACTGGGAATAGCTTCAGGTCAGACAGGGCTTGATGTGACAGTGCATGTGTAAGATTTCTGAGCTTGATGCCATCTGCTCACTGAGAGCAGTGGATCACTGTAAAGATGTCAACAAACAGGCTTGGGAAGTTTGTGAAAATGAGGAGGGGAAATAGCAGGCTCCAGAGTGTAGGAAAATTACAGCTTTTCTGTGTGGCTACTGCTGTCATGAGATTTGTCACTTGTTTTCTTTTATTCTGCCTCCGTCTTACTGACCACTGAGAAATGTTTGCAAGAGGAGAGATGTGAGTTAAACTGAGAGAAATATGGCAGTAGGCTGATAGACCAAAACCCCCCAAACTTCCATGTGGTTCTTGGAGACATCACTTGTGAACCCCCAGAGAATCAGGCTTGGTGGGTTAGTGGAAGAAAAACAGCTACTGTGCATTACAGCTAGGAGCTATAAGATCTCTTTGATGCACCTCCCCAATACCTGTGAGGTACCTTGTTTAAGAAGTAAAATTGTGAAGAAAATGTGAAATTTAAACCCCAGGTGGTAGACTTAATAGGAATGTTCTTTGCTCCAAGAGTCACGATAATTGTACATTGAATTTTTCTTTGGCTCTAACATTAGTTTTGCCTTTCTCTGAAGTATGACATAAATATGTTTAAAATGGATAATCATACCCAAACCATTTCCATTATCAACTAAGAAGATTTGGGTGTTCTGTTGCAGTTAAGCTGTTTTAAACAAACACACTTGCCATGCTATTTTCATGCTGTAATGGAGGTACTTAACAGACTGCAGAAGTTTATCTATTCTTTCTCCTCTGTAGAAAATAAAACTTTGTTGTTTTTCAACAGCTGATGCTTGAATACACAAAACCCACTTGGTGTATATGCAGATTGTCTGTCACAATATTTAGCTAATTTAAATTGTTGCTCACTAAAGACTAATTTATTTTCCCCCTGAATCTCTGTTTTCCTTTTCACCTGTGACATGTTGTCTTGGGGTGATTCTGTGACAATCCTGTATTCCCCATCGCCTGCTTGAAGTTTTTTTGTACCTTTAAACTGCAGCCGGGAGGACTCTCCAAGGCGGCTCACTTGACCTTGCAGACAGAATGTTTACAGATTTTTACCCAGCTGGAGACTTTTTTTCCCTCTGCTGTAGCAGAGGAGGGACAGTTTGCTTTCAACTTTTCAGCTTTTGGCTGGAGAGGGACGGAGATCTGCCTCAGCAGCTTCTGTTCCTTTTGGACTGTTTTTGGCTCGTTTCTTCATCCAAGACCAGCTCACCATCTCCGGGATGCTCAGCGGGACTCTGCCCCAGACCTGGTGGGGCTCGGCTCTGCTTGGGCCTTGGGACTAGAAGCTGAGTGAAAGAACTGTGGAAAATCCACCAACCTCGACCTCTGGGACAGGAGGGGCTTTCAGTGTCCTTTTCTGCCCTGTGCCTGGAGGAGAGGGAACTCTTTCTGCTAAATAAATAGGGTTTTTTCACTTTCATTCAAGAAATTCTTTTCCCAAACCCATGAGGGGAGGAGCTGCTGGGACCTGCTTGCCTGGCAGACAGGAGAGAGAGAGAGGCTCTTTTCAGGTTGTTTCCTCCTGGATTTGTGTGCAAACCAGCACACAGGTACAGAATAGTTTATTTACAATAAAAAGTTTGAAGTGATGGCTACCCATGGAGCCCAGGGAAGGGCTGCTTTGCTGAGCTGGGGTAAGAAGGGACCCATTTCCATGGTGCCTGGCACACAGCTGTCTTTGTGTGAGGTCAAAGGGACAAGGACAGACTGGGAGCCTATGTGGCACAAGGGGCAGGTTTGGACTGGACGAGCAAGGTTGTGAAATTCATTTGCGTGGTTTATGAACTGCAGAACGTGGTCTTGCTGGGTCAAATTGTATTGAGCTGAGCAGCCTCAGTCCCCAGAAAAATATCCCAGGAAAATGTGCGTGTATACCTTCTCTTTGTAACTCAATATCTCTTCCTCCGTCACCATGTCTGTTGGTTACTTTGATGTGTGGCTGTCCTTGAAGGCTAAGAGTTGGAATGACAGATGATGGGGTTAGAGTTGTGGTATCGCTGGAAAATGTTCTCTAGATCAGTGTGACAGGGATGTCACTTGACAGCCTACCAAATTTGGTTTTTTCCTTATTTTAGTTGCAGTCTGTTTCACTCCAAAGTATTTTTTTCCGTACTTGTGATGGTGCCTTAAGAAAAATGTGCAAGGTTGCTTTGCTTGTTAACCTCTAGATAGAACTGTTTCAAGAGTGTGTGCCCTGGGAACAAAGAAAACTTGATTTGTGGTCTCAATGCTTAGGGCTAACCTGGGTGATTTCTGAACTGTGAAGAGAACTTTCCTTTGTGAATCTAAGGTGTATATTTTCTAATCTAAGGTGAGAGGAACAAACCTGATTTTCCCACTGAGCCTTGTTTCATTTACTTTTATGAAGTGCTCCTGTTCTCAGAACACTGAACAACTGAATTTTATCTGAGGTTCAATTAATGCATTGATTTTTATTCTGTTAATCTCTTCCGTAGCTCAGTATTTGGCTGCATAGTGTGTTATCAAACCTGTAAGAAAATCTCCTTACACTGTCCTTTCTTCCAGTGACCACAGGCCTGCAAAGAAGACTACACAAAAAAAGCAAATTTAGAAGGTGCCTGAAATGCAACATGGGGTGGGAAAGATGGAAAAAATACAGATTTTTTTTGACACAAAGACATTGAAGACAACTTTTTAATAGACCTGTTTTTATACTAATGTTCATTATACCGTCCATGCTGGAAAAACTGTTTTGGTGAAAAGGCTTAAAACCTAGTGCAGCAGTTTTCATGCTCACACACAGGAACATGAGCTATGCTTTGTGTTTCACTGAGAAAGCTCAGATGAAAAGGTTCTGTGGGGAAAGCTCCTTTCTTCAAGCTTCACTTGGACAGTACAAAAAGCCTTTTAAAGAGAGATGTAGAGCAGCATAAGGATGCTGTAGAACAGGCTGCCAGTGCTGAATTTGTCTCTTGAGAAACATTTAGGGGTCTGGAGCAGAAGGTGAAGGTTTGGTATAGGAAGAGATGCTGAAAAGAATAGCAGCTGTAAATATGAGATACTACAAGCAAAGCCAAGCAACCCATCTCCTAGAGGCTGTCCAGAGCTTAGCTGGGAGTGGGGTATACATGAGTGTGAAAGGGCAGAACTGCAGCCTTTAAAGTAAAGATGTCAGCATGAGGGAGACTGATTCCAGAAAAGCCATGGACAAAACCTCCCAAAATTACTCCACACCAGTCTGTTGCTGCCAAGTGTGGCTCATACAGGTTGTGTTAAACTGTTCTCCCTTTTAAGTCTCTTGCCTTAAGACCTTCAGTATTTTGCTAATTCTGCTCCTTCAGCAGTCATGTAGCACTGCTGTCTCTGCTCCCTCAGGACTTTTTGCTCTGCTCACATCTATTTCTTTTGAGTATGAGAGTTATCTCCTTGTCCTTATAGTCAGGTGATGGAGAGGATGAAACACTTAATTTTTTCTGGCCATTTGGGCAAGTCCAGCTCAGGTGGACAGCACAGGGCACAGGAGTTGGTGGGAGCTGTGGAATTATGTTCAAACAGTTGTGTCTGTAAGATGCTGCTTTCCTGGTCCCTCAGCAGTGGCTCCAGTGGTCTAGGGAGGTGTAGGCAAGGGATAGAAATGGGATTATTATCTACCCATTCTATCCTATACTCCAACTTTTGAGAGCTGCTCCAGCTCCTGCATGGAGTGAACTTTGGTCCAGCAGCTGAATGAGCCATTAACCTGGTACACAAGGATAAATGAGGCAGCCCAACCTCCCTTCCTCATATTGGCACCAGACACTCATTAGGCACCTTTCAGCTGCCAAATGAGTTCTCAAGACTTCTTCATTCATCCCCATTCTAAGGAAGAATCCCTTAAAGCACTTCCTGCCAAGGCTGATTGGATTTTGCATGGTGTCAGTGGCAGGGTGAGATCTGTGGCTGTGCAGCTTCTGTCATGATGGGACAAATTGTGTCTCTGAGCTTGTGTTCAAAGTCCATCTCCTGCAGCTTTGTCAGTCTTTGAACATAATCCCATTGTGTCCAGCAAGGGGGCTGTGCTCAGAGAGTAGGGAAAGCAACGTGATTTTGGCCAAGATGAGAAGAGAGACCTTTCTGTGTTAGCCTCATGCTTGGGACAGCACCTTGTTTTCATGGAGAAGTGAGTTAAGAAGACACCTCTAGCATTGCTGTATCCTGGGCTGGATTGGCAGGCAGTGTTTGAAGGCTTATTCTCAGTACCATTTGGGAGGAGCAGGCAGCTCCATGATGGAAGTTTTCTGGCTCTCTGCATTTTGCAGCAGCACCTGGTTTAGCACAGGAATGCAGAAAGGGCTCTGGGATGTTCAGGGATCACAGACAAGGAGCAGCTCTGTGCTATGATTCCTGTGTCTTTACTTCTGTTGTTGAAATGTCCTGGGTCAGAATACATCCCAGGTGTCTTTGCTAAGCATGGAATCACTGTTATGGTACAGAGAGGGATGGTTTATGGCAGCAGTGGTGGATGTTGGGAGGCTCAGTGGGAGTTTCTATCTGTGGGATTGGTCAAAGTGTAGGGATTGGTCAGAGGGTAAAAGTGCAAGTTCCTGTGTCTTGAAGGGCACGAGTTGAACTTTCCATCAAGCTGGGCACCACTGAACTCAGTGTGTCACAGATGAAGTAGAGCTGGTTTGTAATTCTGGACATGACTCCACAGAGCACAAATTTGTTAGTGACTGGTCCTGAGCTTTTTGAGCAAATAGGGAGCAGAAAGATCCACAAATGATTCCTCTTATCCTTTGTGCAAGGAGTAAACCATCTTTTTTTGAAAAAAAGCTGCCAAATAACAAAACAGATCTGTGGGTCTCCTTAGTAAAGATGTGAGTGTGCAGGGTTAAGTCTTCTTGTGCATTGGTCACCCAGCTCAAGGAGAGTGTGAGGGCACTGGAAAGCCTTCCTTAGGTTTCACACTTGGTTTGTGCTTGTATGGGAGCCAGGAGGGTGGCTTGTGTCCAGCTATTAGGATCAAAACGTACCTTGGACACCATCTACAAAGCCTGGGCAGCGTGCCAGGGTTTCCTCACTGGGACAATCCCTCAAACGTGGCAGTGGATAACCTAATGAGCATTATTAGCTTTTTACATCAGCCCTGGGAGTCAATAATTCCTTCTAAAATCTGTGCTGAAGTGGGCACTAGGAAAGGCTGACATTTAACTTTCCCAAAAAAGTTCATTTTAAGGAGTAATTCACATCAGAATAATTTTAAAGCAAGTAATCTAAGAAGCCTGAGGAGAGTGGAAATTCAGGCAGTCTGGAGATCAGGACATCAGGGGATTGCAGTTCTGGAGAGGTGGCTGGGGGTGTTAAACTGTGCACAGGGGCAATGACTTTTTGGAGCTGGTTTGCTTCAGTTTACATGGATTGTTCTGTGGGTGCAAGGCAAATCAACTCCATATTTTTAGAGAAGAAATTGTTTTCCTGCCTTATTAATGTGTCAGGCCCCATAACAGCACAATCTGCAGAGGTTTGGGTTTGTGTTTTTTGATTGTTTGTTTCCCATTTCCAGAAAGCTGAATGAATGGAGGTAAAGGACAAATGGCTCCTTTCTCTACCCCTTCCAGAAAGAGTCGGGGGAGGCTGTGTAGTCCTGAGTCCCGTTCTCCCAGTGCCAAAGGGACCTGTTGAGTATTTCAAACTCCCCACTCACTTTTCCCTGCGTGCCTACATTGCCAGCTGCCTGCTGTTATGGTTTGCAGGAATGTTTTATCTGGTAAAATAAAGGAAAGTTTCCACTTTGCTACTCTTCTCTGGACCAGAGCAGGTTTCTGGAGCCTGCTTTCTCCTCTGTAGAGGCCACAACTCACTAAGGTGAGCCCTACACGGGGATGCTTGTCAACAGGTGGTGTAGAGGGAGGGACAAGCTGATAACACTCAGATCCTCTCAATCCTGGAGCTGCTTTTAGCCACAGTGGGAAAGGAGTCTGTCTCCTGAATGCAACCCATTGCCTTGTTGATTTCTAAATCCTACATAGTTTAGAAAAGTCTGTCCCTAACCCAACAGAGCTGTGTTTGTGCAAACTGTTTTAATTGCAGTATCCAGCTCTTCAGTACTTAGATACTCTGCCAGGATGGCTCTTTAGTATGTGCTTCTAGTGACCTTCATCTTAATTGCCTAATTGCTGGCAGGTCATTTGGATGATTCCAGGAGGGCATGCTAGCTTTAATTAAAAATCGTTTCTTTCCAAAAGTATTACGTTCCTCCACTGCTTTGCAAAGTAAAATAAGCACTTAGATGCATGCTGAGGTGTCCTGAAACATTGCTGTGGAGAGCTGAGCTATTTCATGTGTCACTGCCCTGGGGGACTTGGGGCAGTTGGTCCCTGTCCCCACAAGTCCTGGCCATCTGATCATAATTCAGGGATGTGTCTAGTCCAAAGGAAGTGTCTACCCAGAGGAGGAATAGAGGAACAGGGAAGGGCCAGGACCTACCTTGTATCACCCAGAGGTGCAGTGGCAGAGCTTGAATGCATCCCCTTCTTCCCGAGGGTTTGGCATCGTGGCTTGGGCCGCCTTAGGTATGGGGGAGGCATTCAGTTTTGGGCAGAGCTGTTGGAGGAGGTGCTGGTTAGAAGGAAGCTCAGTGGGGATTCCCCCTGCCTTGGAGTGCATTTGTCCTTTAAACTGAAGGTCTCACCCCGGGTCTGTCCTGCCTGCCATTAGAAGGGTTTGTGGGACTGCATCCTTGCTGGTGAATTTGACAATGGTTGAGGTTAGATGGGACTGCTGGAGCCATGCAACCCACCTAGACCTGGTTGCACAGCTGCCTGTTGAATATCCCCAAGGCTGGGGACTCCACAACCTCTGCCAGGGCTTGGTCACTCTGAAGTGCTTACTGTGTTCAGACATATTTTCCTGTGTTTCAGTTTGTGACCACTGCCTCTCATCCTTACACTGGACGCCACTGAGAAGTGCCTGGCACTGGCTTCTTTACACCCCACCTGTCCTTGGATATCTCCAACACCTGTCTGGACAATCCTAATCCTGGATGGACCCACTTTGAGCTGCAGGTTAGACTACAGACTTCTAGAGGCCTTTCCAAACTTTTATTTTCATGTGAGGATGGACCCACTTTGAGCTGCAGGTTAGACTACAGACTTCTAGAGGCCTTTCCAAACTTTTATTTTCATGTGATTTTATGGGGAGACTAAGGGTTGTAGTTAACAGCTGAGGTGGTTTTGGGTTTGTTTGTTTGGTGGTGAGTACCCTTCTGTAGGTAAAACCCTTTCTCTCTTTTGTACACTCTCTGTTATTAATATTATTGTGGCTATTGCCATTTTCAGTAAATTGTTATTCCAACTCTCAATCTTCTAGTGTTCCCCCATTATTGGAAGAGGCAGGGAAAAGGGAGCAGCTTGAGTGGGTTTAATTTTCCAGCTGTGCTTCAAAACACCATACAAGCTCACCCAACAGCAGCAGCACTGAGCAAAAGAATACAATTATGGGCAATTTTGCCCAGGCATCTCTTTAGTCAGAGCATACTTCTTTTTATAAGAAGCCTTTAATTTTGATTACTGCAAACACTCCAGTCAAAGGCACTCAGCAGGTAGCTATGGCAACCCTGAGATAAGTTGTCTAAAATATACCAGGTAAAATAATGAGGGGATAATAATATGGGTTTAGTTCAAATAAACTATTAAGTGTGAGTAACGGTTTTACATTTAAAAAATACACTGTATTTCGGGGCTACAAATTAGTCATGGTTCAGGACCCATTGTTCATCTCACTCCTGTAGGTGGTCTCCAAAGAATACTGCTACTATATGCTTCCTGCATTTGTTAACTCAGCACTCAGCAGGAAAAAAAAGCTCCAAAAGATAAAACTGTTAAAGAGAGAAGAGAGAGGGGAGAGGGATCAGGTTAGAAAGATTACCTGTGTAGAGAGAGCTACAAGCCCTTCTCAGAGTCTGGCCTAGCTAATTTATTGTGACTGTGCCCTTAATATCCTTTTTTCCCCCAAATCCTCTCTATTGGACCCAAATCAAAACTAGCAATTAGCAGCTGGGTCATAAGTGTTGTGCAAACTCATGATGGGACAGTCACTACCCAAAGAAAACTTATGATTTAAATAGTCTAGTATGTTTTCTTAACTTGTGGTGAAGGAAAAGAGAGCTGGTCACACAGGAGTAAATAGACCTGTTCTAAGATCAAGGAAGAATTTGTCCTTCAGACCTGGCAATGACCACAAGGATTTTGGATCATAAATCCTGCAGCAATCTTTGCAGCTTCTTTAGTTGGTTCACCTTGAAGCATGTGGTACATAAAAGATTATTATGTCATTTTTTCATTAAGTACTGGCAAAATGCTGTCTAAAGCAGACATAGTAAACAACAAATTTTATATATATGTCTCTTCCCCTTTTGGGTATCTTCCAATATTTCAAGATAGTTAGAAAAAAAACACAGATAATAAGCAAAAGGGCTTTGCTGAGTTAGCTTTTCTTACCAACAACAAAACATATTTCTGTGTGTTTTAAGTCAATGCGGCTGGTCATGTGAGGAAAAACATAGTTCTCCATGGTATTGCTTTTCTAAATGGACTTTGACATTGATTTTTTTGTTTTATAGAGGCTCCTCCTGACCAATTTAAATTCCTTCTCCAGGAGCCCAAAGTATCTCTGTATGCTTGTTTTTGTCTGGTACTGGCTCTGAAAGAAGTTAGCTTTGTATCACAGCAACGGTGTCTTAAATAATGCAGTTTGCAGTGTTTAATCAGCCATTACCTGGGGCAAGATTTTGCAGGTAGGAAAGGGAGGAGAAGATGCAAATCCTTCCCCCTCTTCCAGCAGTGGCTCCCAGCAGGTGGGGGCAGATACATTCCCAGCTCTCTCCACAGCCCAGCAGTGTTTCCCTTTGGCCTGGTGGGCTCCCCTGCCCTTTCCCATCAGCTGTGCTTCATTATTAATCCTGCAGTGCCTTGGATTTTGGACTGTTCTCCTCCCTATTAGTAGTTCCTGCTGTTTCTAAGGCATTTAGAGAGAGGGTTCCTCACAGGAGTGGTCTCAGCAGAGCAGGGCTGGGCTGAGCTGGGGATCAATGTTCTACATCTGTCTGTCAGTCTGGGCTTCCCTTTTCTCATCGAGTCTCACCCCTCTGTGTTTGACACAGCATAGTCTGGATGTCAGGCAAGATGATGCTCAGGAGCACAAACAGCTCCTCTCCAGCTCCTGCTCTCCTTAATCATGCCTTTTTTTTTTTTTTTTGCTTCCTCTGATTTCCCCCTGCTGCCTCCATGCTGCCCTTTGGGCCACTGTGAGGCTTTCTCATCCCCTGTACTGCCTGTTGAAAGGCTGTTCATACAGTGAGCAAAGAAAGGCAGAGCTGAGATCTGCTGTTGAATTTTAATTCTTGTGTTGGCTGGTGGCAGGGAATCAGCCAGTGAAAGTCACTGGCATTGTCACTTTCCTGCTGCCCAAATGCTTAACTGAGCGTTTTAGCAACAACTGCCCAGCCACGCAGCCCAGTCTCCCAAATCTTATCGTGTTCCATCTCTTTCCCCCAGCCCTGGGGCCAGAGCTGTCTTGGTGTCCTTCCTCTGCCTTTGGGTGCTGACTCTGCTGGCTGTAGTGCTTGTATCAGGAGACTGGGGCAGGCGTGGCTGACCCTGCAGGAAATGCTAACAGCATAAATATTTTATATTTACTGTGACAATTATTCACAAAGACTTATTTTTGTGTTAATGTAAACCAAGAGCTACAAAATAAGGGGTAAAAAAAAGGAGGGCAGATGGAGTAGTTCTGGAGCTTCCCATAACATTAGAATATTCAAAGCCATAGGAACACCAGCATAGAAAACTCAGATGGAAAATCCTGCCCTCGAGGCTCTGGACAACCCTGCTGTGGGACTTGTGGTGAGAGGTTGCAGGTCTGGGAGAGAGGCAGCACTGTCAGTGAAAGGCAAAAGACCTGTACAACCCTACAGGATCCTGTGTCTGCCTCACTCATTTGTGCTCTCTCCTGCAGCTGGCAGGTTCTGAGGAACAGCCTGATTTAATGGGGGTGCTGGGAAACTGCCATGTCCCGCTCCTTCCCATTTCTGGGCTCCAAAAGCATTGAGCTGCTGCACACTGAGAAGTGCAGGACTGGGTTTTATTCTTGCCAGCAATGCCTCCCAGCTTTGGCTTCTGACTTGATCTGGGTTTTGCCTGGTTTCTGTAAACAGAGTTGTATTGTACCGTCCCCTTTTTCATTTCATGGAAGGATGTTGTCTCACCAAAATCCATCCTCCTATTGACCTCTGTTAGTAAACTCAGCACCTCCAAATTTTTCGAAGAAGACAGGGAATCATCTTGCTTTCCCAGGACATAATTGTGCTCATCAACACCAGCAGTCACTGTGAATATGTACCTCTGAGTGTGTTCCTCTCCCATGGGCAGTTCTTTTCCAGCCATGCCATGGCTTCTCACAATGCTGAGCCTAGGCTTGCTCATGCAAAACACATTGCAGCAAACAAACAAATGAAACACAGAAAGGAAGGCAAAAAATGGAGCAAAAATCTCTTGCCAGCAAGTCCAAAACAGAAATAAGGAAGAACTGAGCTGGTGGTTTCTCAAGAAGAAAGGCAAGTGAGAGGTGACAGCTTGTATACTCAAACGTGAAAGTGCACATCTCTGTGGGACAGAGAAGATTGAAAATGCAGGAGTGTTGAGAGACAGGTTGAATTTCCCAGGCTGTAGAGCAGGATATTGCACAGAGACTGTCACTACACCATAAATTGCCACTGAACAGATCAGTGGACCAAATCCAGAGCTGCTCTGAGTGAAAATAGTGAGCCCTGCATGGGCGCTGTGCCTCCACACTGTGCTTTGTGCAGCAGAGAGCTTAAAAAGAGAGTTGAGAGAACACTGCATGCTTCACCATCCTCTCCTGCTAAAGCACAGCTTGTCCATGTCTGTTGCAGTATCCCTTGCAAAAGTTTATCAAAAAACAAATTAGGTAAACACTGTTGGGTACCTGCACGACCACTTCATAAAGGCAAATTTGGGATTCCTTTTCACTTTGAAATAGGGCAAAGGATTGCTCAGTCCAGCTGATGAAAAGTGTAACATCTAAATTTATTTTTTTATATTGATTTTAAGTAATCCAAGCTCTGCTTAGGATGAGGAAATAAAACAAGGTGAGAAAAGTTTTTTTCTAAAAATATCTGAAGTGTCCCTATACTGACTGAAATGTGAAATGTAAAAGACTTTTCCCACAGTGTTGTAAATGTCCTGGGCCTCTGCCAGCTGAACCAGCTGAAAGGTTGTCCTCATTTCTCTGGCTGGAGTGTCCACCTGGGGTGGATTGTACCAGTCTGTGTGGTACTGGGTGGTATGAACCATGCTGTGACAGTGGTCTACAATCCCTTGCAGTGGCAAGGAGGTTTAGTGTGTTCAGAATGTGTCTGTTCTGCTAAAAACCTTCCCTGCCACAGAGGTGCGGTTTGTGGCCAGTCTGGGGCCTGTGTAAATGGCTTTTCCAGACTCCCTTTCAGGCCTGAGTATCAGCAGTGAGCCTGCAGCACCGGTGAGCCTTACTGTGCAAGAGGATACTGGATTTCATCACAGTGATCGTGGGTCCTGGAGCGCTGCCAAGCAGAAAACAGCATTGAATTTAGAGGTGCTTTCTGTGCTAAAAGCAATTTTTGTGGTCAGGCATTGCCTGGCATAAATCAAGGCATCTCTTGTTGCTGCATTCCTCTGGTGCCCAGGAATGAGCCAAACCTGTTGCTGCCTTCTCTCCCTGCTCAGCAGCTGTGGGTGCACACAAATCTGCAGGGACTGGGGAGCTCAGTGGAGGTGTCCATTGCCCCCATCTAACAGTGCAGTGTGAGGATTTAAAGGGTGCAGTTGCACGTCTCAGAACATTGTTAAAGAAGGAAGTTCCCATAAGATAAGCCACCACCACTGGAACTTGAGGTAAGCACAGATGGCAAAACAGGAAAGCATTAATTCCAGGCCTAACATTCACAGAGTGGCAAGCTGTGGGAAGTGATACACATGCCAGCCCAAGCTGTGGGAGCAGCATCTGTGCTCTCTGGACCCCCAGGACTTGGACTGTGTAAAAGTGGTAAACTCAAAGGAACAGCCCAGGGACCCCCACCACCAAAGACCAGGGTGAAGAAAGACCAGCAGGACTCTGCAGGGATCCATGTGATGGTGAAATCTTTCTTCTTAATCTTTCTCTGTCTCTCTCTTCCCTCCTCACCTCCTTCCTCCCATATCTTTCTATCTGTCCACCTCACACTTACTGTTAAATAAAATCCATACTATTGACTTTGGCATGTGATCTCTTTTTGCACCTTAATTTGGGCAGAGGCATCTCATCCCTGGACCATAACATGCAGGTGGGCAGTGTGTACTGCACCCTGGCCAAGCAGGATCCTGGGCTAAATCAGGGCCCCAGTGCTGCTGCCCTGGTGCTTCTCAAAAAACTCAAATGTGCTCCATTCTCTAGCAGGCTGTGAGCCTTTTGATTCCTTTTGACTTTGCTCCTGTCTAGTAAATCAGAGAAATGTTGGATCACAGAATCCTAGACCAGTTTGAGGTAGACTGGACCTTTTAAAAGTCTTCAGTCCAACTGCTTGGCAATGAGCAAGGACATCTCCAACTAGACAAGGTCACTCAGAGCCCTGTCCAACATAATTAAGAATATTTCCAGTGATCTCTGGGAATTTACACTTCATTAGTGTTCCAGAGTTTCACCACCATCATTGTATAAAACTTTCTTACATCTACTCTAATTCTATCCTCTCAGTTTGAAACCATGGTAATATAAAAAAGATACAGATGATACAGCAAGCAGAATGAGGAGGAATTTAATGCTTCTCAAGTGAGAAGTCTCTAGGGAAATGGGGAGAAAACTACTTGAAAATGTATGCCAAAGTGTTTGTAGCCAGAGAAAAGCTTAAATCAAGGCATTCTCCATTTTGGAAGTGTGATGTGAACAAATTTCCAGTACTTTAATGAAGAGGAGTCTATTAGCAATAGCCTATATTACCAAAGGCAGTGAGTTTTTCTGTGGGGGTGTGAGGTGGATAACTTTGCTGCATACACCTGATACTGCACAGAGTACTTAGTTGCAGCACTCAGATACTCTTTTCCCAACAGAGCTCTCCTCATCCAGGAAGGGGCTTGTGTCTCTGCTGCTTTGTGCTTCCTTTTTCATTCCTAGCTGATTACAAACCCCAGCTGATACTCTGGGGATAACAGAGAAGGCAGAGGTTCATGGTGTAGTTCATGCCCAGAAGCTACACAAGATGATAAATTAAGATGTGCTGTGAAAACCCCACCTGGCTCAATGCTGGGTTTCACTTGTCACATTTAGAAGTGTAAGGATTTCTGTGTGAAAAAAACAACTGCTGATGTAGAGGTATTAATGTCATTAAGACTCTGGTTAATTAGGAAGGCTGTAAGGTGATAGTGACTGGGAGATTTCCTTATTTGAGTCTTTTTCCTCTTTTTTTCTCTTGGCAAAAGTACTTGCTCAGTGTAGAAAAGCACCACTTCTGCACATGCTGTAGTGAGTGAAGTCAAAATTTTGTTTTAAAGTGTTAGCTGCCATGTTTCTCTCTGTGTGGCAAGGGAGATTTTGATTGTTTGAAAGAGAACTCTGGTTAGAAAGCAGCAAGGAAGTGCCTTTCAGTTAAATATCAGGAAAGATGATAAATGTAACCCGTGCCGGTCTCTTTGAGACATAAAAGTAAATGAAAGCATAAATCTGACCCCATTATGGGCCTATAATAAATCTGGTGATAAATCAGAGGCAGCTGATAATGTGAGGGTAATGCCTGTTTGCAATACAATCAGCACATGATAATAAAAGATAAGTGTCCTTTTACAAAGCAATGATGAAGCAGTTCTGGATGCCTTGAAGATCATCTTATAAAACTGCTGGGTGAAAGGAAAAAGGTGCCTGTGTTGGATCTGAGGAAAGTGTCAGTCACACTGGAATATGTGGAAGAAACTGAACTGCCTTGGCTTGCCCAGCAAGGCTGGTGTGAGGAATGGGCAATCTGAGCTGACCCCCCCAGCTGACAGCTCTGAATCTGTCTTTGAGATGAAGAATCCTACCAAGCAAGAAGGACAACAGCTCCCCTGCAATGCTGCCAGATGGAAACTGCCTGAAAAGCTGCTGTGAAACCCTCGTAAAGCATGTAGGAAACATAAACATCAGTTGTAACTGGGATAAGATAAAGTAAAAGCAGTAACTAACAGGCAGGGTTAACAACCAAAAATGTCCTGTCTCTCTATAAACCTTGGTCTGGGCAGTGGAGCAATGAGCAGGGCTGCATAATTATAGCCAGAGTGTTCTCAGCATATTCAGTGCAGCAGAGTCAGATGAATACTGCTGAGCTTGGGAAGCTGCTAATTAGTTTCATTTCTGTAAATTTCCATAAGCTGTATCCTCAGCTGGTGTTCCCACTTACTTAGCTCAGATGTAGTGTATGCAGTGGAGTTCTGAAGACTTGCATCCAAGGCATTGTCTGCTGCCAAAATGAAAGCAGGACTCCATCATTCATAGATCTTAAAGCTGGATCAGCTCATTGTGGCTCTGTATCATCCCCCTGGATAATAAATTCAAGCCTTGAAACTTTACCCAGCGATTTCTCTATCTGGCCCCCAGCTCCTGATTTAGTTAGGATGGATCCTTTACCTGGCTGGCTGCAGACTTACAGTGGCAGTGATTCTCCTGTGTCCTGAGGGAAGTTCCTGAGTGATTGATTCGTATTCCTTTTAGATATGTTCAGTGTTCAGTGTTGAACTGTAGAACTGTATTTTGCTTGCTTTTTTTTTTTTTTAATGGAAGAATTCACACTTCTCTATAACTCTGGTAACCTGCATTGACATAATTTAATACAGGCAGGAGCTTTGGACTACATTTTTCTCTATAAAGCATCTGCTCAAGAACTTTGAAGGGGCTTTTTGGTCTTTCCAGAACTTTCTCTAACCCCTTGAAACATAGATGCAGTCTAAAAACACCACTTTGTTCCTTTCTGGTGTTCCCTATGCCAGGACCAGAACAGGACCTTTTTTCATAATTTATTTTTTAAATTTGAATTTATTTCTTCTCTTCTGTAGTTGAAAATTCAGCTGAGGGTGGCCAAAATTTTTGCTGAAAATCAGTTCTGTGAATCAGAAATGTTCTTTATGAGCTCTTTGCTCTTCTCTATCTCCTTTTTGTCATGGTTTACAGACACTGTCTGTTAGACATCTGGGTCATTGTTTTCCCTGTCCTGATCCATTCATTTTGCTATCTGTCTTCAAGGCAGGCTGGCACATTACCAGTGAAGCCAAATATCTCATTAACAGCTTTGACAACACAGGATAATGGCCCTAGGTTCTTCTGGAGCAGATGGAGATTGGATTGCTGCATGTGATCCCAGTGCTAGTTGTTCTTCATTCCTTTATGCCCTGGGATCCCACTGAGTGGAGAACAGCAACTAAGAGAGATTCTCTGTGATCAGACAGAGGTTTTATATCTGGGTTTCCTTTCAGAGTTTGTCTTCCCTGGTCACCAGAGTGTTTCTCCTTGTGCTGGGGGCCGTGCTGTGGCCTGATGGTGAGCAGGTGGATGTAGTGTGGCTGCTCCATGCTGAGCTCCACCTTGTGTTCCCTCTCAAAGGCTGACCCAGAACAGCCTGACATTAAAATGATTCAAAAACCCATGGGGAGACTTCGTGTTTCACTTACAGCTCTGATCACACAAACTGTTTCTTTCAGTTCCCTCTGGTAAATAATAGGAGTAGTAACTGTCTTCTCCTTGGTAATGTACTGAGAGGGTTGGAAAAGGCTTTAGAAAACACAGACTGTGAGGCATGAGGAGTTGACAAGCATTCCTTGATCTGATTAGGCATGTTTTGAGCAGATGGATGGGTCGACTGACCTCTGGAGGTCCACTCCAATGTAAATTGTTCTAAAATTCGATGAATATGAGTCATCCGAGGCTCTGTTGCTATTTTAAAATGCTTCTATGTTTCAATTCTGAGACTGGCACTTGTATTTGCAGGATTCACTTGAGCAACCAGCTCAACATTTTTAAGAGTTTTAACTTTTTTTTTTGCCCAACAAAAAATTGTTTTGCTAAAACAAACCAATGAAGATCAATTTAACAAACAAACAGGTAAAATACGGGGGGCCTTGCTGCCAGATGATAAAACCACCAAGATGCTCAGTGCTCTGTGCCCTGGACCAAAGCTGTCTCAAATACTGGAACAGAGGGAACCTTTGGGATGTAGGTTGGGATATATCAGCCAGCTCTTTTTGCACTAACAAGTGCACCCCACCAGGGCACATGGTCTTATGTGTGTCCAGTTTGTTTTGGCATTCTCTGACCTGATCCTCGCCACTTTGCTCCAGACTTTGCTGTTGATCTCCAGGGTCTGGCATTTTTGAAGCTGCTCTTACTAATAAAGGTTGAAGGTAAGAAGGCATTCATTCAATACCTCACTTTTTTCCATGCCCTATGTTGCCAGGTCCCCCACCCCATTCAGCATTTCCCCTCAACTTAAACAGTTTCCATACATGAAAGTTTGCATTTCTAATATTTCTTCTTTTTTTTTTTTTTGAGTCCTCCAGGTCAAACTTTTCATATTTCATGTTCCCAATGGAAGTTTGGTGCTTACCTAGAAGAACAGAAAATTGTTATCTTGGAGTTAGTGGACTTCAAAACAAGGCACTTCAAAAAAGACAAGCCTGGGAAATACAGATTTGGTCATGAGATGGCAGTCCTGTTTGTGGAGAGTAATTTATGCCATTTTTAAATGGCATTGGGACTCAGTTTTGCTTTGATTGTAAAATTCAAATTTGTCTGGACTTGTCCTGACTTTTAACAGGGAGATAACCTTTTTGAAGAATTTAATCTTTAGCTCCTGTGCACTAATGTAGTGTGTTGTCTGGGGATAGAATATTACAAAGGGAAATGCATCCAAATTTCTTACTTTGAACTGTTATACATTTTTCTTGAGAGCTTATTTAGAAGTCTGTGGGTCAATAAATGTGGATGAAGCTGTCTCCTTCTAGCATGTCTGATCTCCTCTCCTTTACCTTCCTTTTTTTTTTTTAGCATTCAATGTCTATTACAAATTGGATTCCCCAATGAATATGCACTTTAACTTCACTCAAAAAACTTGCTGTTGAAAGAAAAAAACTGTAAATAACTCTCCAGCTCAGGCACCCTGGCCAAGTGCTTTATAGCATTTTTCTCTTAGAATTTAATTTGTTCTGTGATTTAAGGTACAGCATTCACACTGAGCTGAGAAGTCTCTGTGCTTCCTTTCATCACTGTCTTTATCATGGTCAAATGAGCACTTGTGGTGTGCAATGAGACTTCTCCACATTATTAATAACAGTTCTGACCTATGGGGATCCTGCTTTTTTCTGGCAGGGGAAATCTGTCTGTGATGTCCTGGCAGCAATTGCAGCTCTCTGTGCTTGCAGGTGAGCATCAGTCAGTTTTATGCACTCCACAGCTCTGCACAGCCCCTGCCACCTCAGCCAGCTAAGAACACAAAAGGCAGAAATAGATTTTCCAGCCTGGCTCAGTCTGAAGCCTTCAGGAGGTGTAAGTGGGCCATTGCAGGGAAAACTCTGCAGTGCAGCTGCTTTGAGTTGTACCTGATGTTCAGAGGAATAAAAACACTTAATTAGCACTCTACTTTCTTTAGTTTCTATGAGAATCCTATAAACCAATTTCAGACTGAAACTTTGGGCTGACTCACAGGCCAGCAGGCTGACAAACACCAAGGGAAGATTTGAGGGGTCTTTTCACAAGTCATCAAGCCCAATCTCTGTAACTGCAGTGTGCATTTTTTTTTTGATGTGTGTATTTTTTCGTGTTTCATAAATGCAATCTTGTTGAGGATTGTCTCCTTTTGTTAAGGAATTTTGTCCCATAAAATTCCTAAGGAATGCTAATGATGATACTTGAGGAGAACAAAAGAAGTGGCCAAGCCCAGAAAGCATCTGGCTGCACTTCTCTGTCTGAGGGTTTCTTGGAAAGGGACTGAGATACTGAGAGAATTGGGCTGGTAAAAGATGGGGGACAGGGACAGCTGGGGCTCCTCCTTCTCTTGGTTTCAGAGGAGAACACTCGGAGCTGCCGCCTGGGGAAGGGAACTCGCTGATCCCACCGCAGCCCAGCCCAGTCCGCTCCGCCTGCCCTGGGTGAGCCTCTGCTCGGGAGAGCAGCCCCTGAACTGGGGCCCTGTTAATGCCTCGCTGAGAGAGGGACTCTTTTCACCTGGGGNCCCACCACCCCGGGATCGCTGCCGGCCCAGCCGCCATTGGCTCGTGCTCCCCGCGCTGCCCCACAGCGCCCCCTGCAGCCGCGGGGGAACCATCGCCCCTGCCCTGCCCAGCGGAGCCACAGCGCCCCTGCCGGCTGTGAGCGGAACTGCACCGAGGGGGAAGTGCCTGACAGCCCAGAGAAGGCTCTCGGTGGTTCTGGTTCTGTTCGGTGTCACTGCCACAGCTGGGGTTGGTTTGCCTTACATACACACTGGTAAAGAGCTGTTATTCCTATTCCCTATCTTTGCCTGAGAGTCCCTTAATTTCAAAATACTAATAATTCAGAGGGAAGGGGTTTACATTTTCCATCCCTGCCTTTCTTGTCAGAGAACTGTCTCTCAAACCATGACAGATCTGCTTGCAAGAGAAGTGTACATTAAAAAGTTATCAGAATTCAGAGGTATTTATCTTGTTTTCAGGCTGAGTTTTTCTTTTTTGAAAGCTGAAAAAATGATCCCAGCCTTTGTGAGAGTCTACTGTTGCTGCCTTTTAAGTATAGCAAACCTTTGAGGTATTTAAACTGAGCAAGAAACAATTAAAATAAGAAGAGACCTGAGTTACAGAAAATTATGTTCAAAATTTCTACTGTAGACATTGTGATGAATTTTTAACCAGCACTTTGAAAGCAAAGGACAACATCTAGCTTTAGTGTTGTGAGCAGTACATTTTGGGTTTCTGAGGGAAAATGTGTGCTGTGTGTTTTAGAACTGCAAGGGGTTGGCTTTAGGGCAGCTGTTTGTTCTCATGGCAAGTGTGTGAAAAGAAAAATAAGCTTTCAGCCCAGGGATGCTTCAGGTTAAAAGCATGCAGGTTTAGCTTGTGAAATTTCACTGTTCAGCTGCCATTTCAACCCTGCTGGCCCACATGCAGGAAAAAACATCCTGGACAACTTTTCCACACCATGAGATTTAGGATTCATTTTCTGGCATCTCCAACACACCTGATGAACAGCCCTGCTACCTTCCCAGTCCTGATGAAATTCTCTCCTGAATCTCCCAGCCCTTGGGTTCAAGGACAGGTTTTGCTGTCATTGGACAGGTAAAAGAAGACCAAGTTGCATGCCAGTCTGTGAGACATGTGGACTGGTATAAGACCTTTAGGGCCCTTTCAACATTTTTTAATAAAACTTCTTACTTCATCTCCCACATAACTGAGAGAGCTTTCCTACACATGCCCTTGGTGGTGGTGAGATGTTGTTGTTGACCAGAAATGATTGTAATGAAGAGGTGATGCCTGATGCTGCCTGTGGGGCAGGGAACATATTTGTTTCTGCACACCCCACTGCAATTTAGCCTTCCCTGAGAAAGAAACTCTTGTTGGTGTCTGCTGGAAAACATGGCCTGAAAAAGTAATGTTGGCTGCAGCGTGGGTGCTGGAGAGGGAAATGAGACAAAGGTGTGGATAGGAGACAGCTTGATGCCAAACAGGCAGCTGGTGAGAAAAGACCAAACAAGAAACCTCCCTTGGCCCTGGCTGTGATGTAAAAAGAGCTGACACAAACTGGGCATGGTCCTCTCAGTACTAAATTCCTTCTGTTCTTTCACCACTTCTCTTGTCCAGCTCTATGACAAGCAGGTTAATTCTCAAATATTCAAAGAAGCAGCTGCTTGCCAATACGGGGCCTATTTTTCCTTTCACGTGCTCTGGTTTTATTCCAGCCTCCTCTGGGCTGCTCCAAGTAATTTTGGGAGTTGGGTGCAGTTGGCAGCTGTAGTTGCTTATACTGCTGGAGAGCTAGTTCAGCTGTTTGCTGCACCTGTGTTGCATTTGTTGAGGAAAGGAGAACTGCAGTGCTATTGCCATGGTGACCTGCATGTTCTCGGGGGAACAGCTGGCCCGGAGGAATGACTGTGATTCTAGAATTTGCATGAGATGAGTTCTTCTGTATCCTCCAGAAAGCTCCTGCCTGCATTTTTTATCATGGAGATCCAGCTTAGTGAAGGTTGCGATTTTCCTTCTCTTTCCTTACTGTATTTCTTCTTTTTTTCCTTTTTTT
>VZRX01006178.1:0-11069 GCA_013398075.1 Notiomystis cincta
CTCTAAAACCGTTGACAACTTCTAATTTTTTTTCTTAATGTGACTGAGGCAGAATTTCAGAAATATGAGCAGTTCCACCAACAGTGGTTTATCAATCACATGTCTGCCCTGGAGTGAGATGTGGAGTTTTAAATTTCTAATGCCAATTGTACAACTGTTCAATATGTCAGAAATCACAAAGGAAAACTCCGTGTTTGTCCCTATTGCTCTTCCTTCCAAGAAATGCTGTTCAGCTTAGCCCTGATGCTGATCTTGCTGAAGTGCCAAGTTAAGAGAACTCGCAGTACAATTAGGCTAAATGATGATCTGAAGTGGAAAATAATGAATAACATGTTTTTTGTTTTTTCAAAATATGGAGTGACAAAGGTGTGTGTCTTGTTTACCATTAGAATTTAAACTACTTTGCCCCCCCTTTTTTTTCCCCAGGATGTCATTGGGAAAGCATTTAGCCTCAATTGTGCAAACACATGAATACATGATTAATAAGGAACCTTCTTGATCCTATCAAGGATTGAGTAAAACAGTGTACTTATAATATTGGAAATTTCAGACATACATTTCATAAAGAAAACCTGAAAGAGACTGAAACAGGTATGATTGCTATTCAGGCATTATACAAAGTTGTTCTAAAAGTTCTTATCTTTTTATTGAATCCATTAAAATACATCAATACTTTAAAGAGTTCAAGCTGTCTCTGTTCAAATTGTCATATAAACAATGCCCAAAGAATTGTTGTCACTCATACTGGAAAAATATGTCAAATAGAGGCTTGAAGATATTTGGTACTATTGGATATCATTATTAATGACTTTTGAATAGAGAGTATGGCTCTTAGACTTCCAGAAATAACCAAGTTGGGATGATTGGCATGCATTTTGGAAGACAACATCATAAATAAAATTATATTGACAAATGATGCAAGTAGCCTGAAACATAGGATTAAATCCAATGAGGAAAAGCAGAAAACACTACAGTTAAACAGAAATAAAGCTTCCACATGCATGAAATGCCAATAACAGAGAGGATCCAGAGGTTTTTTTAGTAAATCAGGATTGGTATGAGTCAGCAATGTCATACCGTCAAGAAAACAAATATCATACTGGGATATATAAACAGAAGTCTCGTATGCAAGACACATGAAGTAATACTTCCACTCTACTCAGTATTCCCAGGGCCTCAACGGGAGTACTGTATCCAGTTTTTGGCACAGGACTGCCAGAAAGTGGAGAGGGGCCAAAGGAAAGCAACAAGAATAATCAGAAGTCTAGAAAAGACAACCGAGGGAAAGACTGACTGAAGAGGAGTTGTTTAGTCTGTGGGAAAGATGACAGGCTGAAGAGACACTGGCAGTTTGCAAACTCGGGGAAGGCTGATGCAAAAGGGGAGGCTCTTCTCCCTGGCCATGGTGTGTGACAAAGTAATGGTCTAAAATTCAGCTAGGGCTACCTCAACAAGTTTTCTTCTTGATTGCCTACATGGATAGAAAAGTTCTGAGATTGTGTAGGAAAGCGGTGGAGTCCCTAGAACTGGGATTGTTCAGTTTGCAGAAGAGAAGGCTCCAGGGTGACCTTACTGTACAGGCCTTTCAGTACCCCCCTACAGGGGGTATGGGAGCCAGAAAGGGACCTCATACAAGTGGGTAGGGATAGGACAAGGGGCAATGGCTTTAAACTGAAAGAGTGAAAGGTTAGATTGGATATCAAGAAGAAATTCTTCACTGTGAGGGTGCTGAGGCACTGGCACAGGCTGCCCCGAGAAGCTGCGGCTGCCCCATCCCTGGCAGCGCTCAAGGACAGGGTGGATGGGGCTTCGAGCAGCCTGGGCTAGTTGGTGTCCCTGCCCATGGCAGGGGGGTTGGAACGAGATGCTGTTTAAGGTCCCTTCCAGCCCAAACCATGCCGTGACTCGATGGTTTGGTTGCCATAACTATTTATTTAGCTCTCATACGTAGTTCCCACAGCGAGACGCAGCTGCCCCCCNCGTCACTGCGGGCTCCGAGCCCCCGCGGCGCGCGGCCCACCGTCGGGCTGAACCATCTCCTGACCCCGAGGGGGCGGGGGTGGGTGTGTCCCGAGGCAGCTGCTGGACTTGTTGCTGTAGGTCCCGCCCGCAATCTACCGCTTCCCCCCCTTCCCTCAGCGCTGTCGTTGGTTTCGCCCCGCGCGGGCCCTAGCGACGGAGGGCGCGCCGAAGGAAGATGGCGGCGCTGGCCCCTGTATCGTTGCCGGCTTCGTGAGCGCGGCGATCACTCTTCCCCCTGTGCCGTCCTCGCTCCTGCGCCCGGCTCTTCTCGGCTGCTCTCAGCCTCTTCTTTCTCGCCGGGGCCGTAGAGATCATGTCGGACTCGGAGGAGGAGGAGAGTCCGGACCGCCAGCTGAAGCTGGTGGTGCTGGGGGACGGCACCACTGGCAAGGTCAGTGCCGGCCCCACCGGCAGCTCCTCTCCCCCGCCGCGGTGCCCCGAGCCCCTTCCCGGCCTTCCCCCTGAAGCTGCCCCGGCCGCAGCTGAGGAGGGAGCAGCCCGCGGCCGTTCCAGCGCGTGGCGCAGCCGCTGTCGCGATACCCGGCTGGCGGCTCCCCCTCGGCTCCGGGCCCTGCGCGGGACTCGCGGGCTCTTCCCGCCCGCGTCCGCTCCGTGCCCGGCAGCCAAACCCTCTGGCGGGGCTTTCGCACCCGAGCAGGCATCGTCAACACAGAGGCGTAACACGACCGTAATCCAGTTTTCTGGAGCCGTAAGAAAAGGAGCGGCGAGTAACGTAATTCCTGTGGTGCTGACGGAGCTCCCCAGTGGTCCCCGCTGGAGGCTGGAGTTGCTCGCCTGGAGTCGCTGGAATGGCCCAGAGTCGTTCTCGGTGGCTGCAGTGCCCCGGGCGTGGAGGGCTCGGGTCGGGGCCGAGCGCGAGAATTCGCGGCTCCCCTCGAAAGCACGAGCAGGGGAGGTCGCTTAGCTGGGTCTGCAGGCGCCCTTCGTTTCGGATACAGAGCTGCCAGCCTCCCGAGCTGGAGAGAACAGCTGGCATCTATTGGAGTTACTGTTCCAGAGTTCAGAAGGGCTTTCCTGGGGCCATTTAGTTTCCGTTTGTAACTTTTATGGTTTTGGTTTTTTCCCCTGTCTGTAACCATCACAATGAAATGCTGTTTATAAAGGTTTATTTATCAGCAGTAATCAAACAACAGTCAAAACTATCAAACAATAATCCAACAAATTTCTCTTTGTAAAAGAGAAATTTTGACAAGGAGAGACCAAAGAAGGCAAAAGAGAGGCTGCTTTCTTAACCATTAAAATAGTCACCGATCTTAACTATACCCTTGAATATATCTATTGTCATATGTAGCCTGAATGATTTAGTGAGATTCACCTGAAAATAGTAAATGTATGCTTGAAGTATACCGTTTTTTTCTCTATGGTTAACTTTTGAAACTGGGGGGAAGAAGAAATTCTGCTTGCTTCACAGTTCATATGGAAAGTGGAAATGTTCTTAGAGCTGGTTTAAGTGAACTGCCTTACATTAATAGGAATAAGCTCTTAGTGAAAGTACATGTGGTTTTGCTCACTTACTTATTCAGAGCTCTATAAAGAAACAAAACATTTTTTTTGTCTCCAGTGATTCTAAACCCAGCCTGAAGTGGTATTGTGTCCATCTGAGTCAGTAGATGGGCAGTTCCAACCAGCTGTGTGATGAGAGCATAATAAATGCACAGCATTGACAGCTGAAGTGCTGCTTCACAGGTAGCATTTCCCAGGAGTTTTCCATTCGAGCTGAAGAATCCTTTCACTACTGCTGTGGAGCAGCTTGTGGCAAGACCTCTCACCAAACACAGATTTTCAAGCATTCTTGAGTTTTGATGTGTATTCCTGTTGGTTCCTACCTCTGTCACAGCAGCTGCCACTCACTGCATCTCCTGCTGACTCTAGGAATCTCACACTTCCAGGGCAGGTTCTTGGGGATGAGCAGCAGCAGGACACTGGTGGGCTGCTCTTCCTCCCATTCCCCCTAGATGATGCTGTAATAGAGATTCCTTCCTGCCATCCCAGTGGCCTGGCAACACACACAAGACATAACAGATTTATTGTAAGGTCTTGTAAAAATAAAGAAGCAGCTGGGTCATGGAATGGAAGGATAAAACGTATCTAGTGCGTTTCAAGCACCTCAGAAGACTAAATTGTTGAGGTTCCTCTCTTTTGTTGTCTACTCCTTCTGCGTACTTGTTGAAACCTGTGTGTGTCTGTGTTTCCAACTCTGAATTGCCTGGCTCTCACATCTGGCTCACAGCTGGTCTTTACACACATGCATACTTAACATCTCTTTTACTGTGCAAGGTGTTGGTTTTTCTCTGTCACTCTGGGATCGTGAGACAGGAGGAGTGTAGAAAATGATGGGGTATATCTGAAATACTGTATCTTGTGTTGAGTGTGAGGTGGAAGGGTTTGCCCCCTCTTTAAAAAAACCCAGTTGTTGTGGGTCAGGTGGAAACTTGCTGTTTTCCTCACCCATTGCTTAGAAGCAATGTGACTCGGGTTCTGTGCAAGGATTGGTAGCAGCTTAGAAACAAGTCAGTGTCAGTTCAAGCTAAGGGTAGCTAGGAATTGCTCTGTCCATGAGGCAAGGGAGGGATGCTGTGCTTCTATTAATTTGTTTTGAAGTGATTGAATGGATAATTGGACACCTGGAATTTTAAGGGTAGCAATAAGCACTGCTGGAGCAAACTCAAGTAGAGAAGAGTGAACGTGGAAGAAAGCGTAAGAGAGGTGAGACAGGAGAATCTGTAAAACTCTTAGGGTAAAATAGAGATGGTGAGGTGATGGTGGACTGTGGAGGAGCAAAACTGGGAGAAGCAAGACTTGTTAGTCAGAAGATAGAGAATGATTTTAATGAAGTAGAAAAAACAGGAAAACAATCTAAAAAGCAATCAGAAGTGGGGACAATGTGAGGTGAAAATAAAGAGCTATTGTTAATAGCAGTTGGCTCTTTGATTTCAAGTATAGGAGGGACATGTATCACACAGCAGTCTTAAGTTTTAAATCAAACCACTCTTCCTGAGCCAAAATGATTTTCCATTAAAATAAACAAGCATTACTAGTATGGATTGAAAAAAAATGATGTTATGATCCAGATATTTCTACTCTCTGTGCACAGATTGGCTTAATACTGAAATATACAAGGATGCTGATTTGAGATAGAATACTATGATTTGCTACTCTTCAAAAACGTTTTGGACTTCTGTAAGCAAATGTTGGGGATGTTAATGGAAGGGAGGTCCTGAAAAATGGGTGTGTTGAGATTTGTTTATTTGCTATCTGTTGTAGCTGGGACTAAAGTATGGTAGCAGAAACATCCATCTTTTCCTTCTGTTAGCAGTGAATGATGAGAATGAAAAAATGAATGCTCAAGCTGGTATGGGAGTTTGCAGGAGCTAAAACATAGGCTGGCATAAAGAGTAGTGTCCTGCATACTTTAGGAATTTTTAGGATACCAGATTTGTAAGCACTGTGCCAATTTTGAATTGTCTTGTTACACTTGGGCTCAAAACTTCATCGATGATGACAAAAATACTGTTGTCACTATTGAGTCTGGGAAAGGGAAAATTGAATTAAGTGTGCTATGCAGATTGGCCCAGCTGCAGCAAATAGATCTATGTCAGATGTCAAGAAGTTATGATAATTTTCTCTTTTTCAGTGAACAAAATTGCATCAGTAGTTAGGAGTGGGATGGAGGGATATCAACTTAGACAGTTATGTATTTTTATGGTAGTTGAAGCATTTAATTATTTAGCCTAGTGTTTGTTTTAATTTTCTTCATCCTAAAATTCTTGCCAATAGGATAGGACATGACTGAGGGATGAGTGTAGCTGTGCTTGGATAATGGCATTGATGTTCTAGAAGGGAGTGAGGGAAGGGATAGAAACGTGGCTTTTTGGAAAGTTTATTTTCAGTTAGTGGCTGAAGTTCATACGTGAATGGAAATCCATGGCTTCAGAACTATGTGCTTGCATCTAATTGAATTTTGGGTTTAGTTTTCTTTCTTACAGCTATGGCACTACACTTTGGTACTGCTTTCTCAAAACTTAGTTCTACAGGGCTTTACTCAAAAAGTTGTCATTGGTGGGGTTTTCCCTGCAATTTTCTGGTTGTGCTGATGAGTAGTCGTTGTCAGAGCTGGCTATCATTGCTTGTTCTGTTTGACTTTCAGTTTATTTCAATTTATTGACTTTTTAGTTAATTTCTTTAATTCTTATGTAGACTGTAGTCAGTATATCCTGAGATACAAGTGTTGAGCAAAATCTTTTATGGCAAGCATGGCAGCAAACACTTCTGGGATTCGAAGGGAGTATTTACATTGTAGAGGTACTCGAATATACATTGACATAACTTCTTTGTTTGTTGTTGTAAAGAAGTTTGAACTGTTGCTCTTAGCATTTTGTGGATAAATGCTTGTTTTGTGAATAAATAGAGGACCCTAGACTGGTAATCCAACACCTTCCTTGAGCTCTAACATTTATTAGGGAAAAATTAAAAAAGGAGTTAGTCAATGATTTTGTGCTATAAATACCTTTGCATTCAAAAGCAGTGGAGAAAAAGCATTTAAGAGGGCTTTGCCATGCTGCTGATTACTTGCTGCTCTTATAGGTTGGCTGTTAATTGAATGTGTTTTGTTTATTTTTACTAACACCCCTAGAAGTCCTTAGGGAATATTGAGTGTCACAGAATGATGAACTAATATTTACTGAGCCTTTAAAACAAGAAGGGAGTGGTTACTTTTTTAGTGAGGATCTAAATTAATGTGTTGGAGAATACTGTGATATAGTCAGATGATACTTGAATCTGTACTCTAGGTGCTAGTTACTTTTCCAAAAAGGAAAATTTCAAGAAGACTGAGTGGTATATTCCTGCAGTTGTCTTATTCTCATCCACATCTTTAAGGTCATGACAGATTAAAGATAATGTCATTGTAATCTTGGCATGCTAATTATTGGGATTGAATGAACCAGTTCTACTGACTTTTACATTACTGTAGTCTGAATCTGTATTGAATTTTATTTTGTGTGTGTTGTTAGTATTACTGTCACATAGCTGAAGTCAGAAGAATCTTCTCACGATTCATTCTATGTGGTCTTCCCCCTTTCCACAGGGATATAAATATATAAGCATACTCATGCTATTTCTAGTTTACTTGCTTTTCCCCCCATTTGTTTATTTATTTTTAATCCTCTTGGGGCTTGAGTTCAGTGAAGTAAATGAAAATGTTGCCATAGGCTATTGGATTGTTTCCTAAACATGTCTTCTGATATCAAAGTATCATTCATTGTATATATGGCAGTGCTAGGAATATAAATATGAAACATGAAAACCGTAAATCTTGTTTTATTTACTTAATAGGAAATTTAATAGTTGAATAAATGTTTGCCTATTCATACTAGAGCGTTAATATTGGAGCTCTGATGATCATGTTTTAATGCAAAAAAAAGGTGTTTTTTTTTTTTTCTGTGTACATTTGACATTAGCCTAATTTAGATCTTTTCTATAACCTTTTATTCATAGACCTTGCCTATTCTCATATTTCACAACTATTGGCATTATTTTGCTATTGCATTTTTGACTAAATGTGTTCTTAACAGCAATTTCTGATAACGGTTGGTGTGACTCAGCTCTTCAGGTCATGATGAATGGAAAACTGGCAAGAAAAACCCTTCTGGCCTGTTTTGAGTTTTCTCAGTGTAAGGGTTTTGTGAGCCTCTTAGTATTTTTCCCTCTCCATATAGGTAAATAAATATTTAGATTATTTTTTAATGTACTTAATTTTTTTTATTTACAAATGTTATGTCAACAAGAGATTTTTAAATGTACACTAATTTGATGTAGGTTATATTTTATAATTTTTAATATTTAGTATTAATTTTTTTCACAATACAAACTTTTGTATTATTTATGATTGTACCACTATTTTCTCCCTTATTTTTTTGTGGGCTTTCTGTCTGTCTTTCTCTCTTTCTGTCTTTCTGTCTTTCCCTTTCTACACCCACCTCTTTTTTTTTGTCTTGAAAGCAGACCTTAAATTGCTACTAAATTGCTACTGACAGAATATAAATGCCTTGCTTCAGTAGTTTGTCTAGGTTAGTTGTGTATCCTTTCAGCCATATATAATAAAAGCTTATTATTAGGTCAACAGTGTATTGGTTTGCTTTAATAAATCCACAAAATGCCAATTGAAGAAATAAATTTTCGAAGTTCTTCTGAAAGGAGTGATTCTGTAAATGTGCATTCTTAATATAAGTTTTTTTTTTCTGTGTGCAAGAAAGTATTCTTCCCATCTTAGAGTTCCTGTAATCCCTGGTCTTGAAACTGATGTCCAGTGGCAGAAATCTTGCCACACTTAGGAGCCCCCATGAGATTCTGCACTGTGCAATCTCTATTCCCTTCCAGAAAATTGGTCTGGGATCATGATGTTCTTTCCTTGTTTTGGAAATGAACACTTTTAAAAATTACTAAGATCTGCAGGCACAGATAGATGTCACCTAGATTTGTGTCAGTTTGAGCATACTGATGATACCTCCTTCAAATCTGTGTAATGTTTCGTAATAGGACTACTAGAGTATTTTTGAAATCAAAGTAAATATGCACCTTGCTTCTTTTTGCATAAATTAGTAGCCTTTGCCACCTCCTGTTATTATGTTGAAACTGACTGGAGTGCTTGTCAATCCAAATCCATGAACACTGTTAGCATTCATTGATTTGAAAAGTGCTTAAGTGTATTTCATACTTCTGGGTTAACATAAAGTTTGTTGGTGTTTAAAATGGTGTTTAAATGTTAAATTTGATACTGTTCTGTTTCAGACATCCTTAGCTACACGTTTTGCTCAAGAAACATTTGGAAAACAGTACAAACAAACCATAGGACTGGACTTCTTCCTAAGAAGGATATTATTGCCAGGTAAGAGAATAAAAACTAACACTGAAAGGTTGGGTGGCAGCAAGACTTGCAGAAACAGATTCTTCAGAGTGATGTGTACTAAATAAGCTTCGTGCAGTGATTTTTATGGCAAAGTAAATTGGGCTGTTCAGGGAATATTTTTTTGTTCATACATTCTTGCCAGGTGTCAAAGAGTTATGCATTTGCAACTTTCATCTCTAAGTAAAACACTGAATTCAAATAAAAGGAATGCTGTCTATATTGATGAATTTTATTATCCCTGCTTGATTGCACTCACTTTCCATGTGGAGAGTGTAACACAACAACAAAATGGAACTTAAAACGTATTAATTGAAAAAGTGTATGTGTTTTGAAAGAAATATATATATTTTTTAATGAAATACACAACTCATATTTGAGTTGTGTGAGAGAAGCATAATGCAGCTATGGACTTGCAGTGCTCTAATATGTGAATGCTGTTTTATGCAAGGCAGCATGAAATTGCTGGCATTTAATAGACCACTAAAATTTAGGGTCCCTTGGCACTCATAAAAATACAGTTTGAGCATTCAAGATGTTTCACTTCACGACAGCAAAGAAACTATTTAGATGCCAGTTGCAGCACACTGCATGGAAAATGCAAAGAAATAATTAAAAAAAAGAATAATTGCTGGTTAAGTTTTTCTCTGAACAATTGGGGTTTAAAATATGTCTTTCACTGATTTGTGTGTGGTCATATTCTAAGTATGCAAGTATTTAATTAAAAACATTTACTTCTGGATTCAGAAGTGAGAAGTTAGAAAAAGTATTTGTTTAGTGTAAGTATTTAGTGTAATTATTAAAAGCTGTAGTGAGATTTGATAAAGTTGATGCAAGTTCTGTAGTTCTGTCTTTTCCTTGTGAAGGGTGGGGAGGGAAGCAAACCCAGAAATTAAGCATTTTATCTGTAACCTGAAGATGTTATAAGAAAATGTATGCAGTTCTTGAACTTCTTTTTTTTTTAAAATTATATTGCAAATAGTTTCTTGATCATGTTAATGTATTTTCTTAAGTGAAACAAAACAATGTTTTCAGACTATTCCTGTGTTCACTGATTTGGTTTGGCCATTTTGCTGTACTTTTTTAGTATCTGGTGAGTGATAAAGTACCAAATTCCAGTGCTTATTTCTCCATAAAATCAACAGAATAATTTTTTTATTGTCCTGCTTATGCCTCTAAAAATACCAGTGTGCATAATACTTAACAGCAGTACTTGCAAGTGGAATGTGTACACAAATCATGCAGTGTGCATGCTGAGAACTTGTATTTTGCAAGTTTTTTTTCCAGCTGTTAAGCATACAGAAGCTATTAGTACATTACTGGGATTCTAAATATTCTTGTTGAGTAGAAAATTTGGAAAATTATCAATTATTGCTTCATTCATTTTTGTTCATAGTTTATTTTGTGTGTCAATTTCATTCATTCATAATTTTTATTGTAATAAAATTAGAATGCAGCTAAAATTGCACCAAAAAGTTTTCCTCAAAACAGTAGCATTTGTATTTATATTCAGGAAGAAACATTTTCCTGTAGGTTGTCATTCTGGTTTTGCCTATGCCTAAATATGTGTTTAGGTATATATGGCTCTCTATTTTATGGGTGAACTGGACTAGTTGTGGGGAGTGAGAAGGAGGGAGGTAACATTTCTAAATGCTGGAATGGGAAGCATTACTTTAGTAAGTGGATTTTTCTAATTTCTTGGTTAGTTCTGGGTTTGCAGAGCTGCTATGTTCACTTGAAAGGTTAATTCATACCACTGCACAGAAATTATGTGTATATCAGTAGGAAAAAAAGGACATGATTTCTCTTATTCAGTAGAATTGATGAACAACTATGGTTCAGTAGTTGATTTTTTTCTTCCCAAATGCAAGCAAAGATTCCAGAAGTTAAAATTATGGATTTCTAGAACTGGTTTCTGGTTTTCTGTTTTTTCTTTTTTTTTTTTTTTCTTTTTTAAGATTAAGGTACTAGGCTAATCCCTTGCCCTGAAGGTTTCTAGAGCAAATATGGAAGCTACTGAAGCATAGGATGATGGGAATTTTGCGGACAGCAGATCATGAAGACATGAAGCGTTTAGCTGTGTTTTGTTGTTCAAGTTAGAACTAACGTCTGATAAAAAGAC